>MCJB01050663.1:17688-138958 GCA_002018475.1 Nicotiana obtusifolia | reverse complement strand
AAAATACAATGTAATGCAATGCAATACGATGCAATGCCATGCGATGCGATGCAATGCTATGCTATGCAATGCTAGTCATACTAGTCAACACTAGTCATGACCTGTGACGGCGTGTCACCCTATCCATATATATAAAAATAAACATTTGAAAACAGCGTGTGTGTTTCAAAACCAAGTTGATGTAATGCTTCATGCAACAACAATGGCGGTATGCCCAATAACACCCTCGTAGGGTCCACGCAACTGGCGGTATGCTCAACATCGTAATACACATACAACAACAATCACCCTTGAAGGGTTAAATAAATCGGCGCGTAGCCCAAACATGGCAATCAGCCCAATCACAATAATATCAATCGAGTTTCAGTCGAGAACTCAGCAAATACTATCAACCGGGATGGACCG
Organism: Nicotiana obtusifolia; assembly: GCA_002018475.1. Taxonomy (NCBI): domain Eukaryota; kingdom Viridiplantae; phylum Streptophyta; class Magnoliopsida; order Solanales; family Solanaceae; genus Nicotiana; species Nicotiana obtusifolia. The sequence goes on along the minus strand of MCJB01050663.1, from coordinate 138,553 downwards.
AGTCCCAATCCCCATACATAACAACCCATGCTTATCACCGAGCATGTATCTCACCTCATTACAACATTATGAGGTGCAATTCGGGGTTTCGAACCCTCAGGACATCATTTACAAGTATTACTCACCTCGAATTCGGCTAAGTCCTTAGCCCGCGACGCTCTTGCCCTTTTTGTTGGCCTCCTCGCGCGACGAATCTATTCAATTTCACAATCATTATGTCAAATTGAGCTATGGGGTCAACACCCAAGCAAAAATAAGCAGAATTACTGTAAATTTCCCAATTCGGTAAAACCCGGGCCTCGGGCCCACTTCTCGAAATTCAGAAATTACCACTAAAACATGTTCCTTGTCTTGTTATGAGTTCACCCATATAATATTCGTCGTGTTTCGACTTTGAATTGACCTTAATCCCCAATTTTCGTATTTTCTTGAAATTGAGAAGAACTCTAGGTTCTTCTCTTTCACAAATTCGTGAATTTAAGATGGGATTAAGCATAGAAATCTCAATCTAAGAGGGATTTTAGGGTATAGAACACTTACCCGATGTTTTCCTTGAATTTTCCCCTCTATTTGTTTCCCACTTTTCTTTAATCTTCTTCTCAATTAGCCTCAACGTTTTCAAGAAGGTGAAATCCCTCTATTTGCAAGATAAATCTCGAAATCTTGATTGCATGTGTGTTTCGGGGTTGATTTCTAATGATCTTTTAGGTTTGCAAGGGTTTTGTCTCATGGGTATTGAGTTTAACAAGTACTAGAAGTTAAACGAATCAAGGATGTTGTGACTCATATTTTCGGGTAAATCGAGAGGTGATTAACATTACCAAGAGGTCATGTTTTAAGGTATTTGAATCATATAATATCCTTTTCATAAGTTTTGAAGTCAAACGAGTTATGAAGCAAAAGTCGACAAAAGTTGTCGCAACTTACGTTCATAATTTTACTCATACTTTAGGTCAAATGTCACTAAGATTTTCTCCCAATTTACTTGGAATTAAGGGGTGATCTACCCACCAAATTAAATATCTATGAGTCTATATTCCAACGCATTAAACCGTTCGTCGATACGATCTTAGAATTGGGAGATATTCGCATTTTTGCGAGAACCACCTCTCTATGGGGCCCACATAGGCGGTTTAAGACATATGGATATATATAACAGGCCTCAACCCCGTTTTAAGTCATTATTTTTCAGTATATTCAGACCTTAGAACCCTAAGAACACCCTCTCAAGTCTCTCTCATGATCCAAGACTAAAACAAAGGGAAAACAACACAAATCAAGTGTCGGGAATCCCGTGGCGCGAGTAAGTTTCTTGTTCTTCTTGTTGTTGCTGATTTTTCTGTTGTTCCAGCTCGTGTGGGAGGTTGTTTTAATTTTTTTTGTTATGTAAAATACTCCCTCAAGTTTTAATATCAACCCTAGGTGATTTCAAGTCTTCTAAAGTGATTCTAGTGTCGAAAAACCCTAATTGATTGCTAGCTTCGCTTCCTTGTTCTTGTGGCAACATTGGAGGGATATCTCGTGGTCAATTTAGGTCAAATTGGAGTTGTTATTTCTGTTTAAAGGTAAGGAACCTCTTACCCTGCATGTATTTAAGATTATCCAAGTTGCGGCTAAGTCGTTGAAGCTAGAACTTGTGAGATATACGTCGAAAGACTTGCTAGTAATGTTGTTGGTTGGTGGACTGTTTTGGGAGGCTCAATATGATTATTATTGATATTGTTTGGGCTGGTTGGAGATTGTTTTAACTTGTGAGAAGTCATATATATAGGGGAGGTGCTGTCCGTTTCATCGCAAAATAGGTTATAGTTGGTACATAATAGTTACGACGCTTAAACAATAACGGTAGTGTCATTTCTCTTATTGCAGACTAAGGAGTCGTGGAATTTTCATAGATTGAGGTTGGGCAGTATATACAAGGTTTGTGAGACTTTCCCTTTCTTTCTTTTGCACGACTTTGATTGTACATAATGCAATGAACGAGCCTCCAAAGATACTCTACTCTTAGAAGGTAGTAGTACTTATATTGTTTCCCCTCTTATGGGAGGATTGATGTTGATGTTACTTCTTTGACCTTACGCCACTCCGAAGGGTTTAAAATGTGATTCCAATGAGTACAACATGCATTATCTATTTTACTCTACCGAGTTGCGCTATAGTCAGCCGGGTATGGCACCTATGGTGCAACTATATATATGTATTTGTTTTACTCTACTGAGCCGCGCTATAGTCGGCATCTATTTTACTCTACCGAGTCCGCGCTATAGTCGGCGGGTATGGCACCTACTGTGCAACTACTGATCAGTTGGGTATGATGTTATCGAGCCTTATGATGGCCAAGGTATGATATGATGATGATGAGGCCCACAGAGGCGTATGTATATGATGATTTTAAAAGGATATATGTGTATATGCACATCAGGCATTTCATGATTAGTCGCCCTCAGAGGCACTCATATGTTACAGGGTGTATATTATTTATCCCTATGCACATTACTGTTCTTACATTATGCTTTCCTGCCTTACATACTCAGTACCTTATTCGTACTGACTCCTTTTATTTGTGGACAATGCATGTCGTGCTGCAGGTCCTAATAGGCAGGTAGACGAAGCTCTCTCACCATAGTAGGCTGCCAGTTCAGCGTCTATTGGCGAGATCCCTTCTCCGGACTTGTGTGGTCTTGGTGTGCATTGTAGCACGTATGTTCTTTTGGAGGCTCATGGACAGGTGTCGACTCATGTATAGTTGAGATAGCCTTGTCGGCAAATTTATTTTTGTTGTAAAGTTTTTCATGACAGCCTTGTTGGCCATGTTATACATGTTTATGTCATTATCTGGAAAATTTTGGTTGATTAGGATTATTGTCTGCCAATTATACTGATCTAATTGGCCCTTATAGGTAATAAGAAAGGTTAGATAAAATGTACGTTAGTACTCGGCAAGTAAGGCCCGGGTGCCCGTCATGGCCCTCCATTTTTGGGTCGTGACAAACTTGGTATTAGAGCCGGTCTGTCCTAGGGGTTGTCTGTGAGCCGTGTCTAGTAGAGTCTTGATTATGGATGTGTAGTGCGCCACATTTATAATCAGGAGGCTGCATGACATTTAGGGTTGTTACCTTTTTCCTGAATCTAGATCGTGCGCAGAGCTGAGTCGTATGTATTCATCTCTAATATTAACCATGTTCTTTTCTGCGATGCCCATGACTAGGAAGCAAGTGATTAGTAGACGCCTTGATATAGTTGCGGGAGAGGGTACTAGTCAGGTGCCTCCCGCCAAAGCAAGCCAAAATAAGCGTCAGAGTGAGATGCCGTCTCAGACCTCATGTACTCCTTCTCCTCCAGGGGATATTAGAAGGCACCCAGCATCTCCAGTTCCTCCATTTGGTACTACAGACCAGGATATGCAGAGTGCGGTACAGTTGTTGACTAGCTTGGTAGCTTCTCAGGCTCAGAGGCAGAATACCGATGCTGCTGATAAATCGGTTTGTGCGAGCGTTCGTGATTTTATTAATCTTGATCTCCAGTGTTTACCGAGTTAGACCCAAGGAAGACCCGCAGAATTTTATTGATCAGGTTCATCGTACTCTGCGGGTTATGCAGGCTAGTGATACAGAGGCAGTAGAGTTGGCTTCTTATCGGTTACAGGATTTAGCAGTTTTCTGGTATGATAGTTGGGAGAGATCCAGGGGTCCGAAAGCTCCCCCACCTGTGTGGAAGGAATTTTCTGAGGCCTTTCTTCGTCACTACCTGCCAGTTGAGATACGACGAGCTAGACCTGATAAGTTCTTGAACCTTCGATAGGGTAATATGAGTGTGCGAGAGGATAATATAAAGTTTGATTCTTTAGCAAGGTATGCTCCACATATGGTGGCTGAGATGAGCGATAGGGTGCACCTGTTCGTGAACGGATTGGGACCATATCTGATAAATGAGTGCACGATAGCCTCCTTGATAGAGGGCATGGATATTTCCCGTATTCAGGCTTACGCCCAGACACTAGAGGATCGTAAGCGCCAGCAAAGAATAGATAGGGAGCAGGATAGGGACCAGCATAAGAGGGCGAGATTTGCAGGGTATTCTGGTGACTTTAGAGGTAGTGTCATGGCCAAGTCTTCGAGGAGTTTGGCGCCACCTATTGGTTCAGGTCAGAGTTCGCAGGCATCAAGCTCACAATATCATAGGGATACTAGTCAGACGAGACCCCCAACACCTCATTGTGATCAGTGCGGCAAGGCCCACTTTGGACTGTGCAATCGAGGTTTCGATGCATGCTATTCTTGCGGACAGCCTGGCCATATGAGGCGGGATTATCCTAACAGAGGAGGTGGTGGTATGGCTCAGCCGACTGGATCGGTGGCTGGTTCTTCCTCGGTTCGACCTCCAGCACGGGGTTTTCAGCAGTCGACAGGTCGTGGTAGAGGTAGAGGTGCAGTGCCGAGTTCGAGTGGTACTCAAAATCGAACATATGCTTTAGTAGGTCGACAGGATCTCGAGTCATCTCCGGATGTTGTTACAGGTATATTGTCTGTGTTTTCTTATGATGTATATGCATTAATTGATCCGGGATCTACATTATCATATGTTACACCCTTTATGGCTAATAAGTTTGGCGTTACACCTGAATTAATAAGTAAACCACTTGTGGTATCTACTCCGATAGGAGAATCAGTGATTTCTAGAAGGGTATATAGAGGTTGTACAGTGATGATTTGTAGTCGTCAGACCTCGGAGAATTTAATTGAGTTAGAAATAGTTGATTTCGATGTGATAATGGGAATGGACTGGTTGGTATCATGCTATGCAAATGTTGATAGTTGTACTAAGATGGTTAGATTTCAGTTTCCTGGTGAACCCGTCATCGAATGGAAGGGGAACATTGCTACGCCGAAGGGTATGTTTATTTCCTATCTTAAGGCAAGGAAGATGATCCCAAAGGGTTACATTTATTATCTCGTTCGCGTTAGGGATGCGGAAGCAAAGCCGCCTACCCTACAATCAATCCCTGTGGTCAATGAATTTTTAGATGTTTTCCCAGATGAACTCCCAGGTCTTCTTCCTGAAAGGAAGATTGAGTTTAGCATTGATGTGTTTCCTGACACTCAACTGATCTCTATCCCTCCATACAGGATGGCCCCGGCAGAGTTGCGAGAGTTGAAGGTGCAGTTGAAGGACTTGCTGGATAAGGGCTTCATTAGGCCTATCACTTCACCTTGGGGTGTGCCAGTCTTGTTCGTGCGAAAGAAAGACGGGTCGTTAAGGATGTGTGTCGATTATCGACAGTTGAATAAGTTTACTATAAAGAACAAATATCCACTTCCAAGAATTGACGACCTGTTTGACCAACTCCAGGGTGCCAAGTATTTTTCCAAGATTGACTTACATTCAGGGTATCATCAGGTGAGGGTCAAGGAGAAGGATATTCCAAAAATAGCCTTCCGGACAAGATATGGGCATTTTGAGTTCTTGGTAATGTCGTTCGGGCTAACAAATGCCCCAGCAGCTTTTGTGGATCTCATGAATAGTGTATTCAGGCCCTATCTCGATGTATTCGTGATTGTATTCATTGATGACATTTTGGTGTATTTTCGTTCAGAGATAGAACATACGGGCCACTTACGGATAGTATTACAAACCCTTCAGGATCGTAAGTTGTATGCTAAGCTCTCCAAATGTGAATTCTGGCTAAACTCAGTAGCATTTCTTGGCCATGTGATATCTAACGAGGGTATTAGTGTCGACACTCAGAAGATCGATGCAGTGAAGAGTTGGCCAAGACCCACAACACCGTCAGAAGTCTGCAGTTTTCTAGGGCTAGTAGGATATTATAGGAGGTTTGTAGAAGGGTTTTCCTCTATATCAGCACCGTTGACTAAGTTGACATGGAAAGCTACCAAGTTCTGGTGGTCTAACGCTTGTGAACGTAGTTTCTAGGAGCTAAAGAATCAGTTGACCTCCACGCCAGTGCTTACTCTCCCAAAAGGAACAGAAGGGTATGTGGTATATTGTGATGCTTCAGGTGTACGTTTGGGGTGCGTATTGATGCAACGTGGGAAGATGATTTCTTATGCATCAAGACAATTAAAGAAGCATGAAAATAATTACCCGACTCGTAATTTGGAATTGGCTGCAGTAATATATGCTTTGAAGATTTGGAGGCACTACTTATGCGGTGTCCATGTTGACATCTACACAGATCACAAAAGTTTACGATACATCTTCAAGCAAAAGGAGTTGAATATGAGGAAGCGTAGGTAGCTTGAATTACTGAAAGATTACGATGTTGAGATATTGTACCATCCCGGTAAAGCCAATGCTGTGGCAGACGCTCTCAGTCGTAAGTCAATGGGAAGCCTAGTTCATATCGAGGCAAATAGACAGGGGTTGACTAAAGAGCTTCATCAGCTAGCCAATATGAGAATCAGATTGTTAGACTTTGATGACGGAGGTGTTACTATATAGAATACGTCAGAATCATCTTTGGTAACCGAGGTAAAAGCACGGCAATATGAAGATCCTGCCTTAGTACGATTGAGAGAGAGCGTTCGGCAATGTAAAATTACGGCTTTTAAGATTGGAGGAGATAGGGCACTAAGATTTCAGGGCCGATTATGTGTGCCTAATGTAGTAGGGTCGCGAGAGAAATTTATGATTGAGATTCATCAGTCCCGATATTCCATCTATCCCGGTTCGACAAAGATGTTTCATGACATTAAGGAGCAGTACTGGTGGGATAACATGAAGAAGTCTATTGCAGAATTTGTAGCTCAGTGCCCTAATTGTCAACAAGTAAAGATTGAGCATCAGAAACCCGATGGATTGATTCAAAATATAGAAATTCCGACCTGGAAATGGGAGGTGATTAATATGGACTTCATTGTTGGGTTACCTCGCTCTTATCATAAGTTTGACTCCATCTGGGTGATAGTTGATCTACTTACAAAATGTGCCCATTTTCTGCTAGTTAAGACAACTTACACAGCTGAAGATTATGCGAAGCTGTATATCAAGGAGATTGTTAGGCTTCATGGTGTGCCGGTGTCTATTATATCAGACCGAGGACCTTAATTTATGGCTAACTTTTGGAGGTCTTTTCAGAAGGGTTTAGGCACACAAGTGAATCACAGCAAGGCATTCAATCCGCAGATTGACGGACAGGCTGAACGTACCATTCAGACACTTGAAGATATGCTACGAGCATGTGTTCTAGATTTCAAGGGGAACTGGGATGATCATCTGGCACTCATAGAATTTGCCTACAATAATAGCTACCATTCCAGTATTAAAATGGCCCCGTACGAGGAACTATACGGGAGGAGATGTAGATCACCAGTTGGTTGGTTCGAAGGCGGTGAGACGAAATTATATGGGCCAGATTTGATTCACCAAGCCATTGAGAAGGTGAAAGTGATACAAGAGCGACTGAAGGCGGCACAAAGCAGGCAAAAATCTTATTCCGATGTCCGACGTCGTGACCTTGAATTTGAAGTTGGTGATTGGGTTTTCCTAAAGATCTCACCGATGAAGGGTGTTATGCATTTTGGGAAGAAGGGTAAAATGAATCCGCGGTATATCGGGCCGTACAAAATTCTTCAACGAATTGGACAGGTTGCTTATGAGTTAGAATTGCCATCTGAATTGGAATTTGTCCACCCGGTATTCCACATATCTATGTTGAGGAAATGTATTGGAGACCCTTCTTGGGTCGTCCCTATCAAAGATGTACAAGTTACAAAGGATCTATCATATGAATAAATGCTAGTGGCTATATTAGATCGACAAGTACGCAATACATTATTCTTTCATGCCTTACATACTCAGTACCTTATTCGTACTGATGTCCTTTTATTTGTGGACACTGGATGTCGTGCTGCAGGTCCTGATAGGCAGGTAGACGAAGCTCCCCCACCATAGTAGGCTGCCAGTTTAGCGTTTATTAGCGAGATCCCTTCTCCGGACTTGCCGTGGTCTTGGCATACATTGCAGCATGTATGTTCTTTTAGAGGCTCATAGACAGGTGTCGACTCATGTATTGTTGGGATAGCCTTGTCGGCAAATTTATTTTTGTTGTACAGTTTTTCATGACAGCCTTGTTGGCCATGTTATACATGTTTATGTCATTATCTAGAAAATTTTGGTTGAGTAGGATTATTGTCTGTCAATTATACTGATCTCATCGGCCCTTATAGGTAATAAGAAAGATTAGATAAAATGTACGTTGGTACTCAGCAAGTAAGGTCCGGGTGCCCGTCATGGCCCTCCGGTTTGGGTCGTGACAGCCCCACGCTGCCTGTGGTGCTCAGCTGTGCACTTTTGCCTTTTCTTCCCATTTTCGTTCCAACTCGCGCACTAGGACCTACGTAGACTAACTTATGGTGTAAGATACGTATGCAAATATGGGTTGTAACAGGAGCGCTACCTAAGGCGCACAAAATAGTAGGTCCAACAAACCCAGCGCCAGGGCTAGCGCCACACGCTACCTTGGGCGCTGGTGACACGAAATTGTCCTATTTCGACCGGGACTCTGTTATTTTGGCCCCAAGACGCCCCCAACTCATATAAAATCCAACCTAATCCTATTTTGCAGAGGAGGGCGTGACTTTGAGAATAGAACAAAAGTACGAAACACTCGAGAGCATGGATTTGATCAATTCTTCTTATTCTTCTTCTAGTGTTCATTGATTTGATGTTGGAAAAAAATATTTTTTATGTTTGTATGAACATGAGTGGCTAGAACCCTAATATCCTGGGGTCATGGGTGCTACGTGAATGTTGACGTTTGAAATTTAAATTGACGAGTTTGATTTTATCATATTAGGTTGTTTATTTAATTTTATTCTTAATTATTTTGCTAAGTAGCTAACACTGAAATACTATCTACGAATCTAGAGTTGAACTCGAAAGTGGGAATTTTGATTGCATATAGGATTAAATAGAGCAAGTTCTTGAACCCGGGCATCGGGGAACGGATTCACAATTAGGATAGAAATATACCTAATTGTCTTGCTTGGTTGGAATACAGGAAGTGTAAATGTATTCTTGTTAATCTTAATTCCATAGACATATAGGCATTAAGTTAGCTTGAACAGGCGAGTAAGAACTAGACAGATTCTTATAAGTAATATCAACCCTGTCAATCAACAATCTAGATAAATCAATTAGTCATTTTAAACCAAGAATGCAACAAGATTGTTAGCTAGCCTATGACCCTAGAATATCCTCTCCTACTGATTTTTATCCGAAATTGCTTAAGTGTTGTGGTTGGCCTCTCGTTATTTCATTTCTTGATAGTTTCTTAGGTAGTCAATTAGTCACTTACATATTTTGTGAGAAATCTCTTGAATTGATAAGTTGTTTGAGGTTGAATCAGTAAAAAGTTAATCATAAGTCTCCGTGGGAAGATACTCTACTCCTTACTCTATTACTTGATGACCACGTATACTTGCGTGAGTGTGTTTGGTCGCAAACAAGTTTTTGGCACCGTTACCGGGGACTTAGAAATTAGCTGCTTGTCTGAGTTAATCTTTTATTAGTTATTTGTTCAAGTTTTAATCTTTAGTTTCCCTTGTTTGTGTTAACACAGGTGCTTCTCTTGAATGTAGAGGAGTAGAGGCGCGAACAACCTCCTTCCTCTTGTACCTGAAATAGAACAAACACTTCACAGAGTAAGGAGGGAAGTCGAAGCTAGAACTATAATAGAAAGAGAGTTGGACATCATAGTTCAACCACAGCCACTGGAGATGGCAGGTAATGAAGAGCGTCCGGTGATAGAAGCCGCAAGGCCCAATCTTGCTAATATGACTCAGGCTATTGCGGGACACTTTAAACCCAAACAGTACATGGTACAGCTGATTCAGTCCACAGGAAAATATGTGGATCTGTCTCATGAAGACCCGCAGTGGCACATTCACAACTTCCTAGAAATTACGGATACTTACAACTATCATTTCCAAGGACTACGTCAGGCTGACACTGTTCCCCTTTTCACTGTTGGGGGAAGATAAAGAATGGTTGCAAAAGGATCCCGCGAACTCGATCCACACTTGGGATGATCTAGCCAGAAAATTCTTAATCAAGTTTTTTCCTACTAAAAAGACAAAGTCGCTGAGGAGCTAGATTCTTGGGTTATAACAATGGGTTGGCGAGACTCTTCGTCAAGCTTAGGAAAGGTACAAGAAGTTGCTCAGAGACTGCCTGCATCATTGTCAAACTGATGAGGTGTTGTGTCATACTTTCGTTGATGGGTTAGACGAGACATCAAAGATGAATCTTGACTCAGCTTGGGGGGAGGGGGGGTAGTTGCATGGCGAGGCCGTATAGTGAAATCCAACTCCTGCTAAACAACTTCATTGCTAATGATAATAATTGGCAAGGAGATGGGGAATCACGAAGAGCACTTAAACAGAAAGCAGTAGGGGTAATTGAGCTTGATGACTTCTCAGCCATGAGGGCAGATATAGCAAAATTGGCAAATCAGATGAATAGAATGACAATGCACCAAACACAACAGATGCAACATGTATAACAGATATCTACTTGCTGTGAATTATGTGGTGATAGTCATACGAGTGACATGTGCCCCACGAATCCTGAATCTATCTACTATATGGGGCAACAGAGCAGAGGTCTGATAATTCCGCATGCACAATATGGGAACACTTACAATCCAAATTGGAAGAATCATCTAACTTCTCCTGGGGTGGAAATCAGATGACTCAGAATCATTACAGGCCCCAATGAAATTTGAATCAACCTTAGAAGCCATCCCAACAAGTAGAAGAGAGTAAGAATGACCTATCGAAGAAGTTGTTTCTTGACAATTAACTACTCATGACTGATTTCAGAAATCTTAAGAGACAAATGGGGTAGTTAGCGTCAAATCAAAATACTAGGCCTGCAGGCACTCTTCCCAGTGATATAGAGAAGAACCTTCAAGTTATGCAGCCACACTCAGAAACAGGAGGGAATTAGAAAAAGCGCCAAAGAAGAGAAGGGATGGGCCTATACTTGAGGGGGATTTAATTACTAAGGCAACACACGAGTTAAAGAAAGATGATGCAAGTTCAGAGCCAGTGAATGTTGCAAGGCCACCACCACCTTTCCCCCAAAGATTACAGAAGAAGAATGATGATCGCATGTTTAAGAAATTTCTTTCAATGTTGAGCCAGGTTCAGTTAAATCTTCCATTGGTGGATGTACTTCATGAAATTCCAAAATATGCTAAGTACATCAAAGATATAGTGGCTCACAAGAGAGATTGACTGAATTCGAGACAGTTTCACTTACTAAGGAGTGCACTTCGAGGGTCCAAAACAAGCTCCTCCCCTGTGTGGATTGGTAATATTGATGTAGGTCATGCTCTTTATGATTTGGGGGCGAGCATAAATATGATGCCCTTGTCCTTGTTCAAGAAACTGGGTCAAGGAGCTCCAAGACCAACCACTATGATGTTGCAATTAACTGATAGATCCATAGCCTACCCCGAAGGAATGATTGAAGATGTGTTGCTACAAATTGGGAAGTTCATCTTCCCGACGGACTTCATTATCCTAGATTATGAGACTGATAAACAAGTTCCAATCATATTGGGACGACCTCTCTTGGCCAGGTAATGCAATTATTAAAGTGAGAGAGGAAAAAACGATTGTGAGGGTGGACAACGAGGAAGCAGTTTTTAATGTCTACAAGGCGATCCAACTTCCCCGCCATTATGAGGAGCTCTCTATGATATATATTATGGAGGTGGATGAGCAACTTATTGACACGAGTGTATAGCTAGACGATTCTCTATAGAAAGCACTCATGTTGTTCGATAGCTTGGAGATTTATGACGAGGTTGAGGAGATGATGCATATACTAGATGCATCTTGTGCCTACATGCAGGGATTAAATCCCTTTGAGCCCCTAAATAGGCCAAGTGGGCCCCCTCCAAAGCCGTCGATTGAAGAAGATCCAAAATTGGAACTTAAACCCTTGCCCGCTCACCTTTAATATGCTTATTTGGGTGGTTCGAATACTCTACATGTTGTTGTTTCCTCTGACTTGTCTAAATTGTAGGAAGAAAAGCTGTTAAGAGTGTTGCGTGAGCACAAGCGAGCAGTTGGGTGGACGATGTCTGACATTAGAGGCATTAGTCCAGGCTTTTGTATGCACAAAATCCTCATGGAGGAAAGGAACAAACCAAGTGTAGAGCAACAACGTCGCCTAAATCCAATCACAAAAGAGGTGGTAAGAACAGAAGTGATTAAGTGGCTTGATGCAGGTATTGTATTTCCAATCATTGATAGCAAATGGGTAAGCCCCGTCCAATGTGTGCCTAAGAAGGGGGGATGACTGTAGTGCTTAATGAAAATAATGACTTGATTCCTACAAGAACTGTGACTGGGTGGAGAATTTGCATAGATTATAGAAAATTAAACAATGCCATCCGCAAGGACCAATTTTCCGCTCCCCTTTATTGACTAAATGCTTGGTAGATTAGCTGGAGAAGAATACTATTGATTCCTAGATGGCTATTTGGGATATAATCTGATTTTTATAGCCCCATAGGACCAAGAGAATAATACATTGATGTGTCCCTATGACATTATGCATTTAAGAGAATGCCCTTTAGTCTCTATAATGCACCTGCGACTTTTCAAAAAGTTTATGATGGCTATTTTTAATGACATGGTTGAAATATTTGTAGAAGTGTTCATGGATGACTTTTCTGTGTTTGGGTGTTCTTCTGATAATTGTTTAATGAACCTTGATAAAGTACTTGCTAGGTGTGAAGAGACAAACTTGGTGCTAAACTGGGAAAAGTGCCATTTTATGGTACGAGAAGGTATAGTCTTGGGGCACAAGGTGTCCAAAAATTATTTGCAGGTGGACAAAGCAAAGGTGGAGGCAATTGAAAAATTTCCCCTACCGACATCCGTCAAGGGAATTCACAGTTTCTTGGGCCATGCAGGTTTTTATCGTCATTTCATTAAAGATTTTTCCAGAAATTCTTCTCCTCTGTGCAGGCTTCATGAGAAAGATATCCCCTTCAAATTTGATGAAGCTTGTCTGAAAGTATTTGAGGAGCTGAAGAAAAAAGATTGGTGACTGCGCCAATTATCATTTCCCCAGACTGGCCGCAGCCATTTGAGTTGATATGTGATGCGAGTGATGTTGCAATTGGAGCTGTTTTGGGGAAAAGGATGGATAAAAAGTTTCACTCCATGTACTACGCGATTAAAACTTTGAATCAAACCCAAATGAACTACACTATCACTGATAATGAGTTGCTTGTTGTGGTGTGGGCGTTTGACAAGTTCAGATCTTATCTAGTAGGAACCAAAGTCATCGTCTACACCGATCATTCAGCTATAAGGTATTTATTTGAAAAGAGAGACGCCTAACCGAGGCTGATTCGTTAGGTCCTCCTTTTGCGAGAATTTGACTTGGAGATCCAAGATCGAAAAGGAACAGAGAGTCAAGTGGCTGATCACTTGTCCAAATTAGAAAATCGGAACCATGTGGCTGAGGGAGGTTCGATTAAGGAAACATTTCCGGATGAGCAGTCATTGGAAATCACCTCGAGTGAAGCGCCGTGGTATGTAGACTACGTGAATTTTATTGCAAGTGGGGTGACGCCACTAGAATTGACACCCGATAGTAGAAGAAGATTTCTACATGATGTGAGGCCCTACATGTGGGATGAACCATTCCTATATAAGCAGTGAACATATCAGTTGGTACGAAGATGTGTTCCTGAGGAGGAGATGAGTGCAATATTGCATGACTGTCACGCTTCTCCATATGAAGGTCATCATGGTGGGGATTGAACTGCCCAAAAAGTGGTGCAATCAGGTTTCTATTGGCCAAAATTGTTTAAGGATGCACATGCCTTTGTTAAACAGAGTGACAGGTGCCAAAGAATCGGAACAATCACGAAGAATCACAAGATGAATTTGCAAAATATTCTGGCACTAGAGATCTTTGATGTTTGGGGGATTGATTTCATGGAACCATTCCCATACTCTAATGGTCATAGGTACATCTTGTTGGAGGTCGACTATGTGTCTAAGTGGGTGGAGGCCATTGCTCTTCCTACTAATGATGCAAAGGTAGTGGTGAACTTTGTAAAAGAACACATCTTCACACGCTTTTGGAGTCCAAGGGTGTTGATAAGTGATGGAGGAACTCACTTCTGTAACAAATTGTTGAATAACGTTCTAGCAAAGTATGGAGTTAAGAACAAGGTTGCCACCACCTATCATTCCCAAACGAGTGGTCAAGTGGAAGTGTCAAACAGAGAGGTGAAGCAAATTCTAGAGAAAACGGTAAGTGGAAATAGGAAGGACTGGGCCAGAAAGCTTGACGATGCATTATGGGCGTATCGAACTGCATACAAGAGCCCCATAGGTACGTCTTCATATAAGTTGGTTTAAGGGAAGGCGTGCCACTTGCCCGTCGAGCTTGAACACAAAGCCTATTGGGTGATTAAAAAGCAAAATATTGATATGGACTTAGCCGGCGAGAAGAGGTTGGTACAACTCAATGAGATTGATGAGTTTCGATTGCACTCGTACGAAAATGCCAAATTGTATAAAGACAAGACCAAGAGGTGGCATGATAAGCACATCCAATATCGCGAGTTTGAGCAGGTCAAGAAGTTCTCTTATTTAATTCGAGGTTGAAGCTTTTCCTCGGAAAGCTTAAGTCTCAATGGCAGGTCCTTTCGTGGTGGTAAGTGTGAGACCTCATGGAGCGATGGAATTGCGTGATACGAGCTCAAGTGGTACCTTCTTGGTAAATGGGCAAAGAGTAAAACATTATTGGGGTGGTGACCTTGCACGTCACAAGACCTCGATGGACTTGGCCGATGCTTGAAAATTGTGTTGAGTCGTGTCACGACGTTAAATCAGGCACTTGTTGGGAGGCAACCTAATTTTTAATGCTTTCGTAGCTTAGCTTTTTGTTTTTTTTAGTCAGAGTAGACTAGTTTTTTTTTTTCTTTGTAGTTATAGAAATCATAGGTGGGGATGGTGTGGGGTGTGTATAGTGTATGTATTAAGTGCTCGGGTAGGAATGAATTTATCAAAAAGAAAAAGGGAAAATTTCAGCAAAACAGCACATAGGCCAGCGCCCCATGCTGCCTGGGACGCAATTTCCAGAATGCTCATAACCCCCAGCGCCAGGCCTAGCATGGCGCTAGGCTGGGGAGTCAGGTAAGTTTTTTTTTTTTCTTTTTTGTATTCTTTAGTTCAAAAAAAACCCCTAACCCATATAACCAGACCCATCTATCCATATACACACACATACTAACCATACCCAATTACCCAAACCCTTCCCCCAATTAAATTAAAATAACTGTAACCCAAAACCCCACTCTCTCTCTCTCTTACCGTAACTTCCAGCCCTCCCCGCTGCTTCTTTCTCTCTCAAGTTCTCAAATTTTGGTTGCTCACTTTCATCTCAAGACTCAAAGGTATGTCCTTCTTCTTATCCTTTTCCTTGTAATTTGTAATTTTTTAGTGTATTTCTAGTTCTCCTTCTCAAACGACCCCCAAATCCCCTAGGTCTCTTTGACATGTCATATTGCTATAGTGGCCCTAGTGTGCACGAATTTGATTGCAAATATTGGTTGTGAAGTTGTATTTGAAGTAGTAAACTACAATTCCCTCTGCTTCATTTAATTTTGGGAGGGCAACCTTGTTCCACCATTGTTGAAATAAGAGATGCAAAATTGATGCCCACAAACAAAAATGCCTAAAAGAGTGAATTGAACACCAGTGAATTCTGAGTAGCCGGGTGTAGTTGTATATAATGTTGGGTGAAGTGTGGTGTGTCTGGGAGGCATTGTATCTTGCAGTAAACTCTTGTAAGAAGTAGTTAGTGTACTAGACTAGCTGTAGTAAATTGGACTCTAGCATTGCTTGTTGTCACTACGGCCAAGTTATGGCCATGTTCGACTACTTGAATTGTGTGGCATGGGGAAGTTTTGAGTACCTATCGCCTTGTGATGAAACATTGGTGGAATTTAAACCACTCTTTTGAGTAGATTATACATAGCCTATGGTTTTAAGTGTAGGGCCATCTTGGCTTCTCACAATGACCTTTGGGCGAATTTCTTGATTCATTCTCACATTTGTGTTTGTCGTATGTAGGTTGCTATGACTCGTGATAGTGCCGCATAAGGAAAAGGGGTAGGAAATTCCTCCATTACTGCTTCCCCTCCCAAAAGCAAGGTGAAGGATCATCTGGGCAAGCTAAAGAGAAACAAGTGGCCGACAAATCACAGCAGGCACCATTGCAACTGAGGCCTCGTTTGAAACTAGTCAGTGATGTTGCTATCGCATGGCATAGAGACATCGTGCCATATGGGCGGTACGACTCCGAGATGGGCATTAATGTGAAGGCCTTAAAAAAGAATTTCCCGGATGTGCTTGGCTGGTTGCAAGCACTGAACATGGACAAATTCCTAGAATGCCCCGGCCATGCAAATTTGAGCATGGTGCGAGAACTGTATGCTAACTGGAATTCGGACTTGTTCAGGTCATATGTCAGTGGAAAGGACATGCCACTGAATAGGCAAGCCTTATGTGAATTTTTAGGGTTTGAGAACCCTGACCCGCGGAGGCTACAAAAATTTGTCAAAAGCCCAGGCTACATGGCGATACATCACAATCTTTGTGGCATTGATTCGAATGCCAAGTGGAACAGAGTTAAAAGCAATATCCATCTTGAGATGGTTCGCTCTGATTTCAATAAGACCACCAAAGTGTGGCAGAATTTCGTGCAGGCCCGACTCATGCCAGTTGAACACAATAGTGAATACACTCGAGCTCGAGTATGTGTGATATTCTTTTTTATGACCGGGAGACCTATAAATGTGGGTGAGATCATGCTCGAGGAGAAGGCCAGCACCCGCTTTGGGCAAAGGATAAAGAAAGTTCTTTTTTAGAAACCTCCTGAGGCAGTACATGTTATCCCGTGAGGTACCGGAGTACCCTGGCTATGATAAAGTAGTGGAGGCACCAAAGGCATTGCTAGACATTACATCCTTGCTAGACCACATCAAAGCTAAGCCAAGCTGCGAGGAATGAGAGGGATGAATACTTCAACAAGTATCTTTATAGTTCCCTCAATGTGATAATGCACAAGCTAGGGGTGTCGGATGAGGAGCGTATGCATCTATGCAATGATCTCTCCAGTTATTCGAAGGAGATGTTGGGCATTGCACTGGGCAATCCCATTCACCCATCTGAGGATGAGAACACTCACAAAGGATCCGATGATGAGGATGAGATTGATGATGAAGTTACGGGACCCATGGCTTTGGTGCCCCTAGGAGCGGATGATGATGATAAGCCCAAAGCCGCGTCTGGTGGGCATTCTGAGGAGGCGGACTCCGACTAGCAGGGAGTTCTTTCTTTCCACCTTACTTAATTTTGAATTTGTTATGGATCGGGGACTATGCATTGTTTAAGTGTGAGGTGGGGGATATACTTCCTGACTTGTAATTGTATAAAAATTTTATTTATTGTTATTTTTTTTTTGCTTAGTTTAGAACTCACATAGTCTAATTAGCTAGTATAAAAAAATCAGAAAAAGCTCGGAATTTTCCCGACAATGGATTTGTTGGACAATTTTCTTGAGGGATTAAAGTCCGATTAAAAATACTAAAAAAAAATCTTTTGTTCTTGTTAGGATAGTTAGGTAGTATACCTTGGTTTGGACGCCGGTTCTTTTCCAAGGGTGTATCTCGAACCGGGTGTTTTTCTTTTTTTAATATTTTTTAGGAGTAGGATAGGGAGAGAACTGAGGTGCTCTGAGGTACCTGTTGACATGTTTGGTGTTGGCACATTAAGCTATAGCATGCGCTCAGTCTTCCTAAATATTTGAATTGAATTGTAATGCCCAAGTAAATTAAGTAGCCTACTCTGTGATGCCTTTTTCTCAGTTGTTTGACTTGTATGCCGCCTAGTGCATTATTGCTTAAAAATTCTCAACTCGCAATGCTTGCTTGACTTGAGAGTTGAACAGAACCATCCTGATTGAGTCAAGTGCAATGTGTGTGTAAGGATTGGTGATATTCTGTGTTATCGTGTGTAGTCTAGAACTTTTCCCGTGTGTTAACCGAAGCGAAATCGTTAAGTTGTACTAGTCTAGGAGATGACGTAGGCGTTTCTTGCTTGACCATAGAGGTGCTTGTCACTCACAAATAAAAATTTTCCATTGCTAGCCCCTTTGAGCCTATAGACGTTTTCTTTGGCACCCCTACTAACATGTCGTATCCCTATTTTGTTCTTAATTTGAGCTTGTTGAACCTTTACCTCCTAAGGCACTTAGTTGCTAAAAGAAGTAAGGTGCGATATTGGCTTTCGAGTGGAACCAAGGAAGGGCCTTTAAGGTGCACTAAAATTGTGAAAAAACAAAAGGTCACTAGCCGATGAACCTTAATGTATCGAGTGTGTGGAGAAACGAAAGAAAAACCAAGGGGGGGGGGGGGGAAAAAGAAAAAAATTGCAAGAAGGAAGAAAATAATAATAGTTCAAATAATGTAGAAAAACACACACCTCCTAATCCTTCTAATTCATGCAAGTGGAACTATAGAGGTGCTTAATTGAAAACAGGGCTATGTTACATATGGTGTATGACAAGTGAATTGGTTGAGAAGAAGATATGGTCGATTTGTGAGTGTAGTGTATTAAAGTGCTTAGGAGGGATAGTCACTATTCTTAAATGTATCATACCCATCCCTTAGCCTACATTACAAATTTAAAGTCCTAATTGATCCTAGATTTATCTAGCTTAGATTAGTAGAGATGTACATTACAGGCAAGCTTATGGTATGACCATTGGATGCACATGAATTCTTTGTAAGAGTGAGCGAATTTTGTTCAATTGTGTGATCTCCTTAACGTATGTTCAATAGCACATTTGAACGTATGGGCTACTTTTATATTCACTGTTTTGCTTGTGGTGAGGGCACTTGGTCTCATGACGGATTGGTGATGTTGTATACTTCTTTTGTTGGGTGAGTGTGTGATTTAAGGATGCTTAGTGGTAACAAGTCGTATCTGGAGGTTGGGTGGTTATGGAGAAGTTGTTTGAGTTGGTTGAACCGCATTGTGTATACTTGGGCAACTCTAACTACGGGAAGAATGTGAAATTTGTGTGTTCATGCTTCATTGCTGGTATCGACCATAGTCAAAAGGTAGAGTGTGTGATTGAGTTCAATGTGAATTTGTCTTTCATAGTGAGAGGTACGATTTGGGGTGTTAATATAGTTCCTTTGCTCAAGGAAGAGCAAGAGTCTAAGTGTGGGGTGTTGATACCCGGTTTAAAGTATGCATATTTTGATGTATAATGCCTCGCCTTGTGCTCATGTCTCGTAGATTTCGAATATAATATAACAATTTGTGCTAATTTGTGGTATTTCTATGTGTAGGAATCATTCGAATGCGATTTGGGACGAAAGTGCGGAATTGGAGCGAAAATGGGAAGAAAAGGCAAAAGTGCACAGCTGAGCACCACAGGTAGCGTGGGGGGCTACCTGTGGCGCGCAAAATAGTAGGTCAACAAACCCAGCGCCAGGGCTAGCGCCACACGCTGCCCTAGGTGCTGGTGACGCGGAGTTGTCCTATTTCGACCGGGACTCTACTATTTCGACCCCAAGACGCCCCCAACTCATATAAAAGCCAACCTAAACCTATTTTGGGGAGGAGGACGCGACTTTGAGAGAGGAACAAAAGTACGAAACACTCGGGAACACGGATTTGATCAATTCTTCCATTCTTCTTCTAGTGTTCATTGATTTTATGTTGGAAATATTATTTTTGATGTTTGTATGAACAAGAGTTGCTAAGAACCCTATTATTCTGGGGTCGTGGGTGCTACATGAATGTTGACGTTTGAAATTTAAATTGACGAGTTTGATTTTATCATATTGGGATGTCTATTTAATTTTGTTCTTAATTATTTTGTTGAGTAGCTAACACTGAAATGCTATCTACAATTATAGAGTTAAACTCGAATGTGGGAGTTCTAGATTGCATATTGGATTAAATAGAGCAACTTCTTGAACCCGGACATCGGGAAACGGATTCGCAATTAGGATAGAAATATACCTAACTGTCTTGCTTGGTTGAAATACAGGAAGTGTAAGTGCATTATTGTTAGTCTTAATTCCATAGACATATAGGAAGTAAGTTAGCTTGAATAGCTGAGTAAGAATTCGACAGATTCTTATGAGTAATATCAACCCTATAAATCAACAATCCGGATAAATTAATTAGTCATTTTAAGCCAAGAGCGCAACAAGATTGTTAGCTAGCCTATGACCCTGGTATATCCTCTCCTACTGATGTTTATCCGAAATTGCTTAAGTGTTGTGGTTGGCCTCTCGTTATTTCATTGCTTGATAGTTTATTAGGTAGTCAATTAGTCACTTACATATTTTGTGAGAAATATCTTGAATCGATAAATTGTTTGAGTTTGAATCAGTCAAAAGTTAATCATAAGTCTCTGTGGGGACGATATTCTACTCGCTACTCCATTACTTACTGACCAGTATACTTGCGTGAGTTTGGTCGCGACAAATGTCAAACGGAGAGGCTATGACCTCGAGCCTAGAATTTTCTAACGAAAGGCGGGAAGCCGGCATGGTCTGGTTGGCCTCCCATAAGCAGCGAGTAGGGAGGCACTGCAACCGAAGAGCTAACCTTCGACATTTTCAAGTTGGGACTTGGTGTTAAGGAAAGTAACGCTACACACTAGGAACCTAAATGATGGAAAACTGGGGTTGAATTGGGAAGGACCGTATAGAGATACTGGAATAACCACGAAAGGTTCATATAAACTCGAGAGAGGAAACAGTGTACAACTACCAAACAATTGGAACGTGGCACAATTTCCTTTTTAAATTCGTTATATTACAGACTAACCTGTGCAGGTACTTGGCCGAGGGCAAATGTGACTATTAGGTCTGAAAGCACGTGTTGTACTCTTTTTTCCTTGAACCAATTTTTTTGTGAAATGGGTTTTACGGTAAGGTTTTTACAGTAAAATGTGCTATCTTATAGCCTGTTTGGCGAAGCTTCTCCCAGTTGAAAAGCACTTTTTTCCACAAAAAATTACGTTTTCCAAAGTTGAAGTGTTTGCCAAGCTTTTAGAAAAAAAAAGTACTTTCGAGTAGAAGCAGAAGCAGTTTTGGAGAAGTAGAAAAAAGTCTCTTCTTCCCAGAAGTACTTTTTTGAGAAGCACTTTTGAGAAAAATACACTTGGAAGCACTTTTTAAAAGCTTGGCCAAACAATAAATGCTACTTAGAAGTACTTTTCAAATTAATTAGCCAAACACATACTGCTTCTCATCAAAAATTACTTTTAAAAAAAGCACTTTTGAAAAAAAGCACTTCTTAAAATAAGCTAATTTTTCCGGCTTGGCCAAACAAGCTATTAGTTTCGAAAGCCGGCCTAAAGCCGGAGTTGCTGATCACCTGCACCGAACTGACAGTATTTGAGGCCCCACAAATTCAGCCTCAAACACTGGGGGCCATTACCCCCTAGGTTAGGATCTTTAGAAGGTACTATCACTTAATATTAAAAGCCAGGACTTGGTAGTTAGGATTCGTTGTAAGGGTCAAACGGTCAAACGAACCGTACCCATGTAGCCCCCTCTTTCCATGGCACAATGCTTAAATGCCTTCGATTATGTACTCTACATACAAAACAATGAAAGAAATCTTTGTTTTCTATAACTCATCACTACGCATTTTCGCACCAACGATGCATCCGTTGAATTACTTAGAACGAACAACAAATCCAAAATCCTAAGGCCCTCGGGCTACCCCAACTCGGGGATTATCGTCCGATAAAAAATCGGATGCCCAGGCTATCGAATCCAGGAGGCACTGAGCCTACTACGCAGAGCTCGAACATGAAAGGTTACGGCCAACCTATAACAGCTCGGAGATGTCCGAAGCCCGTACTCAGAAATTAAGGCCCTTACGTATGATTAAAACCTATTAATGGATTACCCTCGGCAAAACACCGTCGTGAATGACTAAAACACTCAAGTGTCTTAAAGGCCTTCATTTTTTATCGAAATTTCGGAGCCACGGACAACTCGGAGTTACCATCAAAACCGGGCCTCATTCGGGCTTCTAGAGAACGGATGCTCCAGATTACATCTAATTCTATGCTAAGGCATTAAGGATGATCCACAAATAAAAAATTACAAATAGATGCTGAAAAGGAAAAGACATGGTGTTACTGAAGGAAAATTTTTATATATATATTCCAAAAAGTATTTACAAAGGCACGATATAACGGCCTCAAAATAAACGAAAAAGAAAATATACAAAAGGAAACAAAAAAGGAGCTAAAGCATCTTCACTGGAGCTCAACTCGGCACCAGAACCTTCGATACCTTTGGGCCCATAAAGCTCTTTTGCCTCGGCCACAAGCCTCTTGTCCTCTTCAATCTCGACCGATAGATCAAATCCCCCGGCATGAATCTCCTCGAGGGTCTACCTTCGGGACAGCCACTTTACATACTCGGCCTTCATTATTAAACAGGCGTCGACTATCTCCACATCAGTTTTATACTAGGCATAATTTCTTCGACCTCGAAGGAGTCAATCGAGGTTGCCTCTAACATAAAATTTAGCATAGTATATTCTCGGTCGAGGTCGTCCCTTTGCGAGACGGCTGAATCTAGTTGTGCTCGGAATTTGTCATTTAGCCGAGACCACTTTTTGGACTTATCCTTTGCCACCCGGAGCTGGTCCTTGACTGACGCCAACTCCCCATTCGTAGCCTCTTTTTCGGAGGCTAGGAGGTCCATCCTTCTCCTCAGCGTCTCGGCCGAATTTTTGAGCTCGTTCATCTCATCCCGGAGCTCGGCATGTTCCCGTTTGACGGATAGGGTCTCCTTTTGAGCCTTCTCCAGCTCGGCTCGAAGAATAGCGAGATCCCTGAGGGCCTCGTCTTTTTGCTCACGGAGGACTCTGTACATGTCCTTTTTCCAAACTTTCTCTTTGAGCTCGAACTCGAGCTGGCTGACTTCCATCCGAGACCGATGGAAGCCTTCATGATGAAATGCAGAAGCCTAAAAAACAAGATGATAAGATCATGAGGGCATGTTAAAGTTAGATAAAATGCACAAACGGCACAAGGAAGGGGAAACTTACCCGGTTTAGTGCATGTTGTGCTTCATTGAAGAGGCTCGAAGTGCTAACTTCATTCATCTTCGCATGGTCCTCTTCGATCACCAGGCAGCGAAGGCACCTCTGGCCATGCCCACCAGGGCGGACAGCACCTGGGTGTCCGCCGGGATAGTAAACACAACCATTCTTTTACGGTCAGGTTCCACGCTCGGAGCAGGGAACTGCCTCACCAACTTCGGGCTTAGGCTCGGCTCGCCTGCCTCCGACGGAAGGTCCTTTTTCAGGATCTCCAGGTGACTAAACCCAGAATAATCCCCAATGCGCCCATGTCTACGTCGTCAAAAAATATGTTGCAGTCCTTGTCTGTGCCCTGTGCCGCCTCATTTAACTTCTCCTCGTCGGCCAGAGCCTCGTCAAACATAGACTCTATGACACGGCAACTCCGCGATTTCCATGATGATTATTTCCTTCGGGGCGGGGATAGTTTCTCCGGAGGCTGTAGCCTCTGACTTTCCTTCTGGCTCCTGAGCTAAAGAGAGATCGGCCTCTCAGCCACCTTCCTCGATTGCCACATGTTCCTATCCGTCAATGGTTTACCCATGAGCAACGAACTCTAGTTCATCGTCTTCAAGGTAATCTCTGAGCTGGTAGAGGGATCTGGTACCCTAGCTTGGGTGTTCTTCTTTTTGCTTGTCCGGACCCATACAACTACCCTGTTCTTCTTGACCTCAGCGTCGGGGGAGCTAGAAGATTTCCTCTTTTTCTTTTTTTTCTCCTCATGTGCAACAGCTTTGGGTTGTCCCAAAGCTAAGGGTTTAGCAAGTGAGGACGGAGCATCGTCCTCGTCCAATGGCCAAATCTCAGTGGTCTTGGGAAAACCTGTAAAAGAGAAAGGACTTAGTAGAAATAAAGGATGGGTATGAAAGTAGACTTGTTCGGGAAGAGCACTCACCATGGGAACAGGCCTCCCACTTGCCCTTTGAAAGTTTGCGCCATTCGCGCTCAAATAGGAAATTTATTAGCGGATCCCTTCTATCCACTCCTTGAAGCGAGGGACTGCGTCGGGAACTTGGGCGACCGCTGCATAATAATGTGAATAGTCAATTAGAAAAAGAACAAAAGAAAATCTAAGTACTCAGGAAGGAAAGAAACTTACGGGCTGAGTTCCACTTTTCAGTGAACGGTAAAAATTTGGGGGAAATAAGGTCTTCGGTTTTCACCCAAACAAATCCCCCTGCTAGCCTCAACCCCGATCTTCAACGATGCTCGAAAATGAAGCTTTGCTCGCTCGACAGATGAGCTTGATCAACCCCCCTCGTAAAAATCTAGGACTGCAGAGACGAAGCAGGTGATCAATGGTAAATCGAGGTGCTTCAGTGTTGTTGACAAAGTGGGGGAGGAGGATTATGATTCTCCAAAGGGATGGTTGAATCTTCCCAAGGTAGACCTCGTACCTTTTACAAAAGCTGAGGATTATAGGGTCCACCGGGGCAAGCATGAAGGGATAAGTGTAAACACTTAGATACCCCTCCACGTGAGTGGTAATGTCCTCATCGGGATGGGGGACGACCTCTTCCTTGCCCTCCAAGTTGCAGTATCCCCAACTGTAAGGAGTGTATTCTCAATAACGGAGCATATGTACCTCCATACCCCCCTCGCCTCGGTCCTGTTGACTGGAGGCTTTCTCGACTTTCAAGTCGTTCTCAATAGAGCATCCCTCCAGGATGAAGCTCTTCAAGGGAGGTTTCGGGGCCACCTCGGGCACGGTCGTCTCGGCATTCGTGGACAGGCTGGAAGTTGAAGGAATAGTCTATTGAGGCACAGATTAAAAGTTTTCTCCATCAGATTCTGGAACAATTGAAGATTTGAAGGTGAAGATGAAGATTTGAAGGTGGGGATGAAGATTTGAAGATAAAGATGAAGGTATGAAGGTCAAATTTGAAGATTTGAAGATAAAATATGAAGATATGGAAAACAATGTATGAATATTTGAAGAGGTTAGGAATAGGTGAAGAGTTCAAGGGTAAATCAAGGAGCTCTGGAATTGGAAAGTAAAAAAGTAAAAAAGTGATCGAAGCTTTTCTAGAGAAAGGGTAATCAATGCGAGACGTTTCACAATCGAGGAGCGTCAACCGGCGGCTGACACGTGTCCAAAGTCAGAACGACGTGATTGATGGGACGTTTCTTTGACCCCTCAACTCGGTTGTAGCATACGGAAGAAGGAACCAGGGTTAATTTATCTCTTCCGATCGCTTCGATAAATCGACTATCCGGAAAACGAGGGGACTATCTATGTACAAGTAAAATTGGGGGCAGAGTTTTCCTCAATTTCCTGATGAGGAAACAAAGAAGAAGCACGGCTTGACATGATTATAGTCAAGGCCTAAGAACCCCTCGTACCGAAACCCGGGAGGAATGAACGATGTATCTAAGATCGGGCATGGTGAAGTAACAGAACTAGACCAAGTATAGCTTCTGGACCTCAGAAAATGTGGAGAACAGTTATACATAACGAGTAGAGGGCCGTAATATTCGCCCTCAACCTGATATTACGATGTGAATCCCGTCTAGTCTCAACTGCAGATCGACATTTACCAGAAAAAGAAGATTTTTACCTTATTTAGATTTGTACTAGGATTGAAATTCCCTTATTATATAAAGGGGGAGATTTTTTTTTATTTGGACACATTGTGACACAAAAATCAAAGCAATAAAAGTTTATTTTTGTCTTCTAGCTATTTTTCAAAGTGTTCTTCATTTGTTCTCTTCTTTATTTGCGACCGAGTTTGTATCGAGGGTCCGAATGAGGATGAATTTCACTGTTCAATCTAAGATCACGCTTAATTATCACATTGCAATTGGTTTGACCATTTATCTTATCTTTGATTTATTTACCTATTGTTCTTAGTCGTTCGTATTGAATTAAATCACATATCCGTTAAACCATGTACAATTTAATTGTTACTCATTTATTAGGGTAAATAAGAAGAAATTAAAATCTGAAGTCTAGGAAAATTTCTTTATCTCCAGTTTATTAGGTTTTTTCACCAAAAGAAAATTAAATAGATGAAAAAAAAATGAAATGAACAAAAATTATAAAGAGAAAATTCAAAGAAACGAAATGAAGTAAAAGACGGATCAAAGAAGAGGATAATTCAAAAAAAATATTGCAAATTTACATTAGAGTAGTGCCGAACACTTTTTGCTCCTTTTAGATTTAGGAATCTTTTTCTATATAATAAAATGTGAAAGGTTCGAATAAATTTACCACTCTCATAAAATAATATTGGTAAAGAATTTTAATTATTGTCATACATAAATTTTGTAATGACTAACAATGCACGTATTCAAGGGCTCATGTAAAGTTAAATGCCGCTTTTACCATTTGTATGGGGTCGGATATAATCGAGCACATAAGGAATATCGACCTTAGGTGCAAACCGAGGTCGGTCTATATTAGATCGAGGCCAGCGCTTCAAGGAGGACGGTTCGAGGTCGGACATCATTGAATCGGAGCCAAAGCATTTGAAAGGAGGCAGTCAAGACCAGTCTGGGTAAAAGCATCTTATGGTAAAAGTATCAGTTTCGCATAACGGAAAGGCCGAAAATCCTGTGGTATACAGTTATCTCGGCGGGAATCACGGCCCCAATCATCAGAGACGTTAGACCAGTATTTTTAGGGATATTTTACCCTGTAATCAAGTCTTTTACCTTAGATAGAATTCCTTTTTCCCCTATAAAGCAGTACTTAGTTTCATTGTACAAAAAATAGAAAAAGACACTATCAGTAATACAGGCTACCATTTTCTAATTATCTCTTTCTTAAGTTATTCTTCATTACTGCTCGTTCCGTCGCAGAAAAGTTATTCAACCTCAGTGGTTTGGTTACTCTCTTATTCATTTAAATCAATCTTTATTCATTGCTATTTATTTTATTGTATCAGACAAGTTCACGTATCCTTAACTCCGCGTACAAATTCAATTGTTACTCGTATTTGAGGGTAAACAGTTTGGCGCCCACCGTGGGGCTAAGGATAATAGTGAGTGTTTGATACAAACTTCTGTCACACACTTATTTACGCTTGTTCTTCGCAGGATCTTTTGTTTTCAAGGTACAACATAATCATGTCTCACTCACACCCCATCAATGATGAATTCGACCACCAGAGCGAAAACAACAATATGATGCTCAGTAACGAGGTTCCGAACGACACCAACTCTCAAATGGCGATCGATGTAGATCAGACTTCTGGCCCGTCAAACAATGTTCGGGGAGAATACCATTCAAGGACTCAAAATAATAAAGGGGACGGGATCAGCCTCAAAATGATATTCGACATGCTACAGGCCCAGCAAGCAGCCATCGCCCAGCTACAAAGTCGGAGCCAGATTTAGGATAGGGTCGAAGCCGGTTCTTCTCGAGGAGTCGCTCCCGGAAATGAACCGGTCGCGGCACAGTCAGATGAAAACGGAATAGGGGCGAACTCTGGAATCATGAAGATGCTCGAAGAGCTGACCAAGCGAGTCGAATCGGGAAAAAAAAAAATCAAAGCCAACGACAAGAAAGTGGAAACGTATAACTCAAGGGTGGACCAAATTCTAGGAGCACCCCTGGTGTTGAAAAGCGTAGACTCAAAGAAATTCGTGCAAAAGCCTTTCCCGCCGAGCGCTGCACCGAAACCGATACCAAAAAAGTTCCGCATGCCAGAAATCCCCAAATACAATGGGACGTCCGATCCGAATGAGCACGTAACGGCGTACATATGCATCATAAAGGGGAACGACCTCGAAGACGATGAGATCGAGTCCGTTCTTCTGAAAAAATTCGGGGAGACCTTGTCAAAAGGAGCAATGACTTGGTACCACAACTTGCCCTCGAACTCCATCGACTCATTCGCCATGCTTGCAGATACCTTCGTCAAGGCTCATGCAGGTGCTATTAAAGTCGAAACAAGGAAGTCAGATTTTTTCAAAGTCAGGCAAAGAGATAATGAGATGTTGAGGGAGTTTGTATCCCGCTTTCAAATGGAGCGAATGGATTTACCTTCGGTTACCGATGATTGGGCCGTACAGGCTTTTACTCAAGGGCTTAATGCCCGAAGTTCAACGGCTTCTCAACAGCTCAAACAAAGCCTGATCGAATATCCCGCTGCCACTTGTGCGGACATACATAATCGATATCAGTCGAAGATCAGAGTCGAAGATGACCAGCTCGAGGTCCCCTCGGGATCCGTTTATCCTATCAGAACTAATGATCGGATTCTGAGAGATAATTATCGAGAGCTAAGGTCGAACAGAGATAGACACCGACCGTATCCTGGCGATCGAAGGGCCATCCCGGGAAGACAAAGGTCACCGAGACAGGAGAGAAGGAACGATCCTAATCAAAGGAACCGAGGACCGTTGCCCAGAAATAACTTTGAAAGAGCCGCTAATCACCAAGAAGCGCCCAGACTGTCCGAGTATAACTTCAATGCCGATTTAGTGACCCTCGTATCCGCCATTGGCCGCATTAAAGATACCAAATGGCCTCGCCCGCTGCAATCGGATCCAGCCAAAAGGGACCCAAACTTAATATGTAAATACTATGGTACCCATGGTCACAGAACAGAAGATTGACGGCAACTAAGGGAGGAAGTGGCACGGTTGCTTGAAGAAGGTCATCTCCGAGAATTTCTAAGCGACCGGGCTAAAAACCATTACGGAAACAAGGACAGGCCTATAAGTCAAGAAGAACCCCAGCACACGATCAACATGATAATCGGAGGGGTAGATGCACCCCAAGGCCCGGTGTTGAAGCGCACTAAAATATCTACCACCCGGGAAAAACGTACTCGGGATTACGCAACGGAAGGAGCTTTATACTTTAGTGATAAAGATGCAGAAGGGATTACACATCCCCATAACGATGCCTTGGTAATATCAATGCTCGTACATAAAACCCACGTGAAGCGCGTACTTGTCGACCCCGGTAGTTCGGCTAATATAATTCGATCATGGGTCGTCGAGCAGCTCGGATTATCAAACAAGATCATATCCGAAATTCGGGTCCTCAATGGTTTTAACATGGCATCAGAAACAACCAAAGGAGAGATAACACTGATAGTTAACATTGCCGGTACTGTCCGAGCAACGAAATTTTGTGTGATCGAGGGCGACATGAGGTACAATGCCTTGCTCGGGAGGCCTTGGATTCACGACATCGGAGCTGTACCTTCAACATTGCATCAGATATTGAAATTCACATCGGCCGATGGGGTCGTCACCGTTTATGGAGAGCAACACGCTGCGAGAGAAATGTTCGCAGTGGATGAGGCAACATCAAAGCCGATTGTTTCTTCCCAGAAGGCCCAATAGTAATCAAAGACGTCGCCTTCAACAAACTAGGGCGAGCAGGATCAACTTGACGTTGATAATTACGGGGTTCCCCGGTCATTTATCGGTCCTGACGAGTCTGATGCGACCAAATCGATAGTCGAAGAGCTCGAACAGATTTCACTCCGCAGCGAAGCGCCCGATCGAAAGGTATACCTAGGCTCGGGCTTAAACTCCGAGCTCAGGACCAAATTAATTAAATTTCTTTCAGCTAACAAATATTCCTTTGCTTGGTCCCATCTTGACATGACAGGGATACCACCAGAAATTACAACCCACAAGCTGAGCATTGACCCAAAATTCCGGCCGATCAAGCAAAAGAGGAGGCCTCAGTCCGAAGCCAAACAAGCATTCATCAAGGACGAGGTAACTAAACTTTTGAATATAGGATCCATTCGGGAAGTTAAGTACTCGGAGTGGCTAGCAAACATAGTTATAGTTCCTAAGAGGGGAAATAAACTTAGGATGTGCATAGATTATAAAGACCTAAACAAGGCGTGTCCCAAAGACTCCTTTCCCTTGCCCAACATCGATCGCATGATCGATGCTACCGCTGGCCACGAGACTCTTAGTTTTCTCGATGCCTACTCTGGTTACAACCAGATACAAATGGATAAGGATGACCAAGAAAAAACATCCTTTATCACCAAGTATGGCACTTATTGCTATAATGTAATGCCTTTCGGGCTAAAAAACGCGGGAACTACCTACCAACGCTTAGTAAATAAGATGTTCGAAAAATAACTAGGAGTAACAATGGAAGTTTATATTGATGACATGTTAGTCAAATCCCTGCGAGCAGAGGACCATTTGAGTCATTTGCAGGATACATTCGACGTCCTGAAAAGGTACAACATGAAGTTGAACCCGGAGAAATGTGCATTCGGAGTAAGCTCGAGAAAATTCCTTGGCTTCATGGTCTCGAACCGGGGAATACAAATCAACCCCGATAAAATCAAGGCCATCGAAGACATAACGATCGTAGACAGTGTGAAAGCAGTATAGAAACTGACAGGTCGAATAGCGGCCTTGGGCCAATTTATATCGAGATCATCCGACAGGAGCCATCAGTTTCTTCAACTTGTTGAAGAAGAAGAACGAGTTCTCATGGGGACCAGAATGCCAACGCGTGTTGGAAGAGCTTAAAAGGTATCTCTCTAGCCCGCCTTTGCTACATACACCAAAAGCAAGTGACCAATTATACCTATACCTTGCTGTTTCGGAAATAGCAGTAAGCGGAGTCCTGGTCCGAGAAGAGCAATTCCCCATTTATTACGTCAGTAGAACATTAGGAGAGGCCGAGACTAGGCACCCTCATTTAGAAAATTTGGCGCTCGCATTAGCAAGTGCCTCTAGAAAGTTGAAACCATACTTCTAATTTCACCCTATATGTATAGTGACAACTTATCCGCTTAGAAACGTTATGCATAAACCTGAGTTATCAGGTCGGTTGGCCAAATGGGCCATCGAAATAAGCGGATACGACATTGAATATCGGCCTCGAACTTAGATCAAGTCCCAAGTACTGGCTGATTTTGTTGCCGATTTCGCGCCGTCGCTTA
The DNA here is from genome assembly GCA_002018475.1 of Nicotiana obtusifolia. Classification (NCBI taxonomy): domain Eukaryota; kingdom Viridiplantae; phylum Streptophyta; class Magnoliopsida; order Solanales; family Solanaceae; genus Nicotiana; species Nicotiana obtusifolia. The sequence continues at coordinate 107,478 of MCJB01050663.1, read as the reverse complement.
TCCCCGAGGTCGAGAAAGAGTTGATGACCAAATCGGGGACTCCTTCCGGAGTATGGACTTTGTTCACAGATGGCGCCTCAAATTCGAAGGATGGGGGCTTGGCATCGTGCTCAAACCCCCAACCAGGAACACGATTCGACAAGCTATTCAAACTGTAAAATTGACTAACAATGAAGCAGAATATGAGGCCATGATTGCAGGTTTGGAGTTGGCTAAGAACTTGGGGGAAGAAGTAGTCGAGGCCAAATGTGACTCCCTCCTCGTAGTCAACCAAGTGAATAGGACATTCGAGGTCAGAGAGGGACGTATGCAAAGGTATGTGGACAAGCTTCAGGTCACGTTACACAGATTTAAAGAATGGACCCTACAAGATATACCCCGAGAACAAAATAGTGAGGCTGATGCCCTCACCAATTTAGGGTTATCGGTCGAGGATGAAGAAATTGATTCTGAAAAGGTCGTGCAATTATTAAGATCGGTGGTGGAAGAAGGCCATGCGGAGATTAACTCAACAAGATTGACCTGGGATTGGAGAAACAATTACGTGGAATATCTTAGTTCAGGTAAATTGCCATCGAATCCCAAAGAATCAAGGGCGTTGCGCACAAAGGCGGCCCGGTTTTGCTTGGCCGACGACGAAACCTTATACAGAAGAACATTCGGAGGCCCCCTCGCCATATGTCTCGGACCCGGGGATACCGAGTACATCTTAAGGGAGATACACGAAGGAACATGTGGCAACCACTGCGGTTCCGATTCCTTGGTTCGAAAAATAATTCGGGGCGGTTATTGTTGGATCGACATGGAAAGAGACACTAAGGAGTTTGTACGCAAATGCAGCAGATGCCAAAGGCACGCACTGATGATCCATCAGCCCGGAGAGACACTGCATTCGGTCTTGCCATGGCCGTTTATGAAGTAGGGAATGGATATCGTCGGTCCCCTCCCTCGAGCACCGAGTAAAGCTCAATTTATTCTTTTTATGACTGACTACTTTTCCAAATGGGTGGAAGCACAGGCTTACGAGAAGGTCAGGGAAAAGGAAGTAATTGACTTCATATGGGATCATATTATTTGCCGGTTCAGGATGCCCTCGGAAGTTGTATGCGATAATGAAAAGCAGTTCGTTGGCAGTAAGATAACAAAATTCTTCGAAGACAACAAAATTAAGAGAACATTGTCAACTCTAGATCACCCCAGCGGCAATGGTCAAGCCGAGTCGACCAATAAGACCATAATTCAGAACTTGAAGAAAAGGTTAGCCGATGCAAAGGGAAAGTGGAGAGAGCCTGAGGTCCTATGGGCATATCGCACAACCGAAAGAACCAGCACCAGGGCCACCCCGTTTTCCCTCGTCTACGGCACTGAAGCACTGATACCGGTCGAGGTGGGCGAACCAAGCGTCAGGTTCCAATACGCAACCGAAGAATCGAAGCAGGAGGCTATGAACGTCAGCCTGGAACTTCTAGATGAAAGAAGGGAAGCTGCTCTAGTTCGAATGGCGGCGCAAAAGAAAAAAATTGAAAGATATTATAATCGGAGGGCCTATATCCGATACTTCAACATTGGGGACTTGGTACTCAGAAGGATTACACCCAACGAAGGAAAATTGGGGCCGAACTGGGAAGGGCCCTATACTATCTTAAAGGTCACCGGAAAGGGGTCTTACAAGCTCGGAACCACAGATGGCAGGCAACTGTCAAACAACTGGAACGTGAGCCACCTGAAGCGGTATTATTATTAAGGTATTTCGTTTTTTCTTTTGTTTTATTTGTTGATACTAACACCCGCGGGTTACAAATGGAATGGCCTCGAGCCGAGAAACACAAAGCACTAGGGCTGAAAGCACGCGTTGTACTCTTTTTCCCTTCGACCGGTTTGTCCCAAATCGGGTTTTACGGCAAGGTTTTTAATGAGGCAACCATGAGTCGTGCTAACTTAGATCGGCCATTCGTCGAAGATAACTAAATTCGGTGCATAACTTCGATCGATCTCGTACATTTGGAGATTGCCTGATTACTTCAGATCTTCATTTAGCTACTTCAAATTCAGGGGGATTTCGTGCAGATCGTTAGGAGCCAATGTAAGGGTCAAACGGTCAAAAGAACCGTGCCCGATTAGATCGATCTGTCCCTTAAGTGAAATTGTACAGGCATATGAATGCTAATAAAGTTTCTTTGGCACCAATATATTTCTGAGCCCAAGGGCCTCTTTGATTATCATTGCATTATCTAAAGTTAACATCGTACTAATATCCGCGCTAAACTCGAAGGGGAGTAAGACCTATTAAGGCAAACCCCAAAGTCGATTGATAGGCCAAGGCCGTATTGAGTTAACAAAAATCGAAGGAAAATAAGACCAACTCAGGCAATCCTAATTTATAAAAGGCTAAGGCCGAACTTTGTTAAAATTCGAGGATGATTAGAATTTGCCAAGGCAAGACCTCGATTCTTTAAAAAGGGGCTAAGGCCAAATCAAATCGTTAAAATTTGAAAGGGGCCATATGTTGCTAAGGTATGATCCCGACTTATTAATGGGCCAAGGCCGCATCGAACTAAAGAAAGTTCAGGAACAAACGAAGCCTACTAAGGAAACTCCGAATTTACGATAAGGCTAAGGCCGAATCAGGCTAAAACCTGTTAAGATCGATTCAGTTCCTTAACGGGCCGAGGTTCCCCCGAGACACGGGCCCTATTCGGTCGATCACTGAGGAAGAAAACTTACAAAGAAAATTCACGATCCTAGCTAAGGCGGGAAAGTTGTGAGATAAAAAAACTATAGAACGAAGTCAGACAAAATAAAGGAATTTTATACAGAACGAGGGAGTCCTTTCATATATTCAAATTACAAAAAAATGACACATCATTTTACAAGCGACGTCAGTCAGAACCATCCTCTTCTTCCTCGGGGAGGGCTTGCTTTCTTGCTTCGGCTTCGATCTTTGCTGCTTCATCGACTTCAGAAGACAGATTGAAACCCCGAGCTTGTAGCTCCTCAAGGACGGAAAGTCGGGTCTGACACTTAGTATATTCGACCAAAACCTTCGATTGCTCCTGGGCTGCCTCGGCATCGGCTCTATATTGAGCTATCAAGCCATCGGCGTCGGCCTTGGATGTAGCAATCTCAGATCTTGCTGATTACAGCTCATTCACCAGCACACCCCGGTCCTGGGTAAGCGACTCGACTTGGAGTTGGAGAGATTCGGTGCTCTTGGTCAGAACTCTGATTTTTTCTTGCGCCTCCGAAACTTGCTCTTCTAAGGGAGCTAGGTGAGCCTGGAGGGCCTCTTTTTCCGAAGCCAGTGTTTTGGCCTTGGATTTTCATTCGTTGGCCTCGGCACTAGCCTCGCTCGCTGCAGACCAGAGTCGATCTAATCGATCGGTTTGCTGCCCCAGCTGGTCGACTACTTTGTTGTGCTCTCTGCGTATAAAGTCCAGCTCGGATCGAAGGTTTGATATCTCGCCCTCGAGCCGCTGACATCGTGCTCTTTCTTGTGTCATTTCTTCCCTTATCCGAAGGAAAGCCTCGTGATGAAGCACCGAAGACTGCAAGGTGTACGTAATGAAACAGTCAGTACCAATATAAGGACAAGACAATAAGTGCCAAACATAACCAATGGGGGAATATACCTTGTTTGATGCCTGTTGGGCTTCGTTGAATAGATAGGCCCAGTCCACCGCGTCCATTGTGGCCTAATCCTCGTCGGCCACCAAACAACGAAGATAGCTAGCCACGCCGACAGGCACAGCCAAAGCTCGAGCATCCTCGGGAATGGTGAACTTTATCACTCTCTTTCGATCAGGGTTGGATCTCGAAGCGGGAAATCTGTCAACTAACTTGATACCAATAGACATCCCACTTGTCTCGGCGGGGGGACTCCTTCTCGGCACTTCAATTCCAAAGGTATCAGTCGATGGCACTCCATCAAAAAATTCTTCAAAGGCTCCAGCTGCTACCGGACCTTTACTCAGTGTGTGCGTTCTTGCAGCCTGGGCCTCATTCAAAGTTGCCTCCGAAAAAGATGGGGAATCCATCATCTCCGAAAGGTCCGAGATCCCTTGTGTTTCCTCCCTTTTATTGGCACGTACCCCGGTCCTAGCCTCAAGATCCTCCGCTCGAGGTACGCAAGCCTCACCGACCGCTGGCTCGGGGACTGCCCGAGGAGGTTCATTATTTGAAGTATTGGGGTTTCTATCCTCCTCGGAATCGTCGCTTAGTTGGATGGCCGAGTCAGTGACTTTGGGTTTGTGAGCCAGCATTTTCTTCCTGCTTTTCCTTTTCTCGGGCTCTGAAGGATCGGGGATCTCTTTTCTCTTTTTCTCTCCCCCCTTTCCCTAGATAGGGGGAGGGCAAGAAGCTTCCCCATCGGTGAGTGCCGTCCTCAACTCAGCATCCTTCGAGAGGCCTACGAAGAAAAGGGAAAAAATCAGTAATAATGTCGATCACTTGAAATGAGAAAGACAAATATTGTCGGGCTCACCATGATTTTTGGCCTCCCAAAGGCCTTTCGATATTTTCCTCCAGGCTCGCTCCGAGTAGGCCCTCTAAGCCACTACTCTCCGGACCCACTCCTCCAAATGATGAATTGCGGCCGGCGTTTGGGAAACGGCTGCACCTTACAAAACATATCGGTTAGGAACCAAAAGGAAAACGGCAAATGGTTTTAAGTAGGGAAACGACGCTTAGGTCTCAAGTTCCACTTTTCAAGGAACGGCATGTCTTCTGCGGGGATCAAGTCTGAGGTTCTTATTCGAACGAACCGGCTCATCCAACCCCGGTCCTTGTCTTCATCAATGCTCGAGAACGGAGCCTTGCTGACCTGACGAGCAAGTTTTATTAGTCCCCCTCGAAACATTCGGGGACTGTATAGTCGGAGTAGATGGTCAACGGTGAAGGGGTGTCCTTCGACCTTGCTCACGAAGAAACAGAAAAGGTGAACTATCTGCCAAGTGGAGGGATGAACCTGGCACAGAGTGACATTATACCTTTTACAAAAGGCGACGATTATGGGGTCCAAGGGTCCCAACGTAAAAGGATAGGTATATACGCTCAGGTAACCTTCCACATAGGTGGTAATCGCCTCATTTGGGGAAGGGACTACCACATCCTTGTCAGCCCATTTACACTCTGCTTTCACCCTGTCAAGGATTTTGTGGGTGATCGAGCTAATGTACATAGAGACCGGTTCGCCCCGGCCAGGTACTGAAGAGGCTTTCTTGACTTTAAGGTCGGAGCCAATAAAGCACCCAACCGGTACGAAGGCTTTCAAGGGAGGCTCTGCGGAAGTTTCCCCAGCAGGAACTGGTTCAGCCTCTTTAGCGGGCTGAAAAGATGAAGGTTGTTGCTTTTTTGGAACGGACTTTGATGTTTTTGCCATTGGAATTGAAGTGATGAGAGTAGAAGCAAAAGGACGATATATGAGAGAAATTTGAATCGTGAATATGCAAAGATCTAAAGAGAGGAAAGGTTTGAACAATGTAAAGTCTAGAAATTAAAGAATGGAGAAGCTATTTATACTTTCTCAAAAGCGGCGGTTCAGAACACGAGGTAGGGGAGCATTAAATGGCATTCGCAGAAGTTGCAGGGTCTGTCGCCAGCTAGGACATGCGAGGACTCTTTTTGACAGCGGTCACGTGCGTCATCGTGCTGCCGTCACCCATCAACGAGACATTTTTAGGTTGTGAGATTTGACGTTTTGAACTTCGTCTCATGTAAGTATGCTGTTGCTTGGGCTGCTCTCGTAGGATGGTGGCTCATATCGTTTCTTATCGTTATTCTCCAACAAACGAGGGGACTATCTGTATGGGGTCGGATACAATCGGGCACATAAGGAATATCGACCTTAGGTGCAAATCGAGGTCGGTCTATAATGGATCGAGGCCAGCGTTTCAAGGAGGATGGTTCGAGGTTGATCATCATTGGATCGGAGCCAAAGCATTCGAAAGGAGGCAGTCAAGACCGGTCTGGGTAAAAGCATATTATGGTAAGAGTATCAGTTTCACATAATGGAAAGGCCGGAAATCCCGTGGTATACAGTTATCTCGGCGGGAATGTCTTTTACCTTAAATAGAATTTCTTTTTCCCCTATAAAGCAGTACTTAGTTTCATTGTACAAAAAATAGAAAAAGACACTATCAGTAATACAGGCTACCATTTTCTAATTATCTCTTGCTTACATTATTCTTCATTGCTGCTCGTTCCGTCGCAGAAAAGTTATTTAACCTCAGTGGTTTGGTTACTCTCTTATTCATTTAAATCAATCTTTATTCATCGCTATTTATTTCATTGTATCAGACAAGTTCACGTATCCTTAACTCCACGTACAAATTCAATTGTTACTCGTATTTGAGGGTAAACACCATTCAAACAAACAGTACTTCTATGACACTTTTATAATGGAGCATGTACGAGAATAAATTTAATAAAAACCCACTAAAACTTAAATTAATTTTTTTAAATATTTTGGACTTCGAAATCAATTAAAGTTCTCCTTATTTGAACTATGTAGGAATTTTTAATATTTAAGAATATAAAATCAAGAAAAATTTTACTTATATACATTCTTTCTTACTTGAATTGTCAACAATAATTTAATTCTACTACAATTATGTTTACTTGTGCTTTAAAATAGATTCAGCATCTCGTGATTTGTATAGATCAATTATGACAAAATAGACTTTTATTTCACTGAGGAAATAATTAAAATTTTAAAAATATAACCAGTTAAATCATTTATTAAGACTTTTGATCGATAGTTGCCCGGATAAAATAGAAACTTTGAGTAGTTGGGAAGCGTTTTCGCCTCTCGTTCTTTTCTATTGTTTATTAGTTTAGAAGTGGTTAGGACAAAATTTTATTTCCATCTTTTCGTCTCTTTATTTTTATTTTGTTAGAATAAATCTATCATTTTAGACATATCATATAGCAATAAATTTAATGTAAACATATGAAATATACTACATATCAATTAGTTGTATTATCTATCTAATTAAGAATTTGGCTCTTTATTTCTAATCAGGCTGAGAGTAATAAATATTCTACTTTGGTTGGAAAACAAGTCTAAAATAAACCTCCTTTAATGTAGCTTAATTTACTTTATTGATTTAGCGTAATTTCTTTTCAATACCAAATATTTAGTAATTTTTTTGGATATAGTCTAGATACATATTTAAATATAACTCTTTTAATAATTTCAAACACTTATTTTGAATATTATTTATATTGATTTGAAAAAGATATGTCTTCATTAATCGAGGTACGCACGACGCGCGTACTCAAAGACTAGTGACCACGCCCAACTCTAGTCCAAAAAAGGATAAGCGGTCGCTATAAATATAATCCGGTCTAATAGTCCAGAGTCGAATTGCACAAAGAACTAAGGCTTAGCTACAGCTGTTTAATATTACTACGAAGACAAGTTTAAATAATTTTCTAAATTATAAAGATTGATATTTATATTTCTGACTAATTAACTAATAAATACTAGAAAGCGGTAAAATTATCAACTAAAGAGACTAAGAGTTGGAGATAATATTGGAAACATCTAGGATTTTGATTTTCCCTATTATCGGAATCTCCCCCGCTACGTTTCTCATAAATTCACCAAGTATTCTCTACCGATCGTGAGCTTTTGAGTGTGTAGCTCTCTTTCGAGCAACTACCATAATTTACTAGACGTATTCTCTCGAACTACGCAAGCTGCCACTAATTCACCGCTCACTATGATCGCACCAAGGTTTCGTTATCTCTAATCCCACCTTTAAACCCTCCATATTGATCTCTCAAATACCTTAGGAGTGGTATTATTCAACAACTATCTAAATGCGTACTCTCTCTTAAGTAGCACACACTAAATAGGCACAATCAATTGAGGGCCCTTCAACCAACAACAATAATAATATAGTTGAACAAGTAGTGAAAAACAAAGAGCAAATTTATATTAAACGCAGTGAAAAAAATCATCCTTCAATAGGTTCCATCAAACTCTAGATGAGAATTTAGCTACTCATAGTTATTTGCACAAATACAAGATTAGAATTCATAACAATGGAAAATTAGGAAGAAAGAGTAAAAAACGTGAAGTTGAATCCTTCTCCTTGCTCCAAGCGTGCTCTTGCCTCTCCAAAGTCTTCTCTCATTCCAAAGTAGTGTCTCCCTTCAAAATCATGTTTTAAGATGTATTTATAGCGACTAGGGTTTGTATGGGGCGGATTTTCCTTCACCTATTTCGGATTGGAAAAGCTGATTTTCTCTGCTCCGGTCCCCATCTAGCGAAGTGAACCTCGCTTCGCTGTCCGGGACATTTCTAGTTTCTTCTACTCCGGTACCGGTCTGGCGAAGTGAACCTCACTTCGCTGTCTGGGGCTTTTCTCTTCAGCTCTTTTTTCACCAATTTTTCTCCTATTTGATCCTTTTCCGCATAAGTTTGTTCTACACATAAGAGACACGCAATAAGCATATTTTTCCTTCAAAAACCATGCGATCTCCCCTAACTCACATAAGAAATAATACACAAACACACTCAAAATATGCACTTTTCATTATTTATCACCACCCCACACTTAAACTCTTGCTTGTCCTCGAGCAACTTCAAATTAAGCACATATGCAAGAAACACATTTCGAAACATACTCAAGCATCACACCAATGACAATGGTTTATATCAACATTTAGAACCCAGCATATGCACTCTTCATACATTTCCTCAAGTTTTAAACCATCCAAGATCATCTAAGATATTCATGTGACTCTTTCTAACATTCTCGCCTCAAAACTTGACCCTATTACATTCCACACTATGACTCGCTCCTTGTGCCAGCTCAAAAATCAAGGTCTCTACCAATCCTTAGCAAATCATGTGCCCTCGCCAACAAACCACAGAGAAGTTAGTCCACACACTCAATATCAATTCAAGTATATTTTAAGGACTCTCAAATTGGAAGAATTTTCTCACTCTCACAAAGAAACTCTTATGCCACCCAAGTTCGTACCATAGGCTTGCCCGTAGTGTAAGTCTCCACTAATTTAAGTTCGCAAAGTCTAGGATCAAGTAGGGCTTTATAGGTTATAATGTAGGCTAAGGGATGAGTAGGATATATTTCAGAAAATAATGACTAACCCTCCTAAGCACTTTAATACACCACATTTCACTTCCAAGCACCTTCTTATCATGAACATTTCAATGTCTTGCCATGAAACCACATACATTTAGGCCCTTCTTCATTAAGCATGTCAACATATAGATACTTACAATCCCAGACAAAGATATAGGAGGTGTTTTTTTTTCTTTTTTTTTCACTCTCCTTAATTTGGTATTTTTGGCTAGTACTTTTTTTTATAAGTGCACCTCGTCGGTCTTTCTATGGTTCCACTCAAAAGCTACCCAATCTCTTTCTTTACTCTTCTAGCTACTTAAGTGCTTTCGAAGGTAAAGGTCCAACAAGATTTGATTAAAAACAAACGGGATTCGGCTTGTAATGTGGTTGCCAAAGAAAAGATCTGCAGGCTCAAAAGAGGTGACTACGGATAATATTAGCGTTGGTAGGCAAATAGGCCAAATGGTCAATCAAAGAAAGCCTATATCACTTCCCAAACTTACAAGACTTAATCATTTCGCTTCAAATCACATACGGGGAAAGTTCTAGACTCACAAAGATGGCACAAAGTACACTAAAGTCTCACCTCAAACAATGCACATGACTCACTTAGGACGGCACGGATCTGACACTCAAGTTAAAGCAACTAGCACAGTCATCATAAACTTTCAGCACACAGAAATTAATCACAAGAGTCTAGAGATGAGCCTCGGTGTCAAAAGAAAGCCACACTTATTTTCAAGTCATGTAATTATAAAGACCATGAATAAAATACTTAGTTCAAATGCTTCAGACCTAAGTCCCGATATAAAATATGTCAAAAAGCATATATACTCAAGTTCTCCCAATTTCATTATCAGTTCAAAAAGAAAAAAATGAAAATATTTTTGTGTTTTTCGTTGGACTTTAAACCCTCAAGAAAACTGTTTAGGAAGTCCATCATCGGGAAAATTCCAGAACTTTACAAAAATTCTACTTACACAAAAAAACAAAACTACTACCCGGTTCAAAGAGTCATCCCTTGGAAAAGAACTGAGGCTATAAGAAAAATTAAGAGGGATTATTTCTACCTAATTTTTTTTTATTTTTGATTTTTTTGTTTAATACACATAAAATAACACAATGAAAACAGCAGAGAAAATCACCCAAATAGTCTTTTCACTCCATACTTAAAATTGTGCTATGTCCTCAATGCACGCCAATAAATACAAAAAGGTAAAAGAAACTCCCCGGTAGGCCAAAGGCCGAAGCATTAGCAGCTCATGGGGTACTCAGACTTCTCCCAAACTTGATTCATTGTGCGGGCACCCCACACTTAGTTCTAACCATCTCACTTGCTTTTACTTTCTTCCACTAGTCTTGCTTCCCATGCTCCTAGAGAAATAAAAAACAACACTACAAAATTAATACAATAATAAAAAATAAAAAATAAAAGAAAGCAATAAAGCTGGGTTGCCTCCCAACAAGCGTTTTATTTAATGTCGCAGCACGACGTAAATTACTTTTTGCCTCCACCTGTGCTTATGAACTGAACCGCAAGTTTTGCTTCAAGCTTATGATTATACTCTTGAGGCGGTACAAATTATTGTAAGCCAAAAATTAAATGATTCTTTATGCACCTTTTGGCTTCCAGCTGAGGAGTATCATCTTGCCTAGACGGCTTCGAAAATTTCAAAATATAAGGCTCGTCTACCTCTTCCGTTGTCTCCTTTGTATGCTTATAAGGATCCATTCCTAGTTCACCATACGAACATAATGTGCAGAAGTGTTTGGAATGAGGTCCAACGCGCTCAAATTCATGAACTTCAAGATTTTTGACATGCTGAACACCAATCACACTAAAGTCAATTAAATTTGTATCCTCAATATCCTTGGTTGCCTCTAGTATTACTTCTTCAACATTGACATCCTCAAATTTTTGTTGGTTAAAGTGTTGGTGTTCTACTTTGGACCCTTTCATTGGCACATCAATTTCCATCTCTAATGCACACTGATCCTGGCTACTATCTATAATATTAACATGTTGAGCATCAAAAGCTTCAACTAGTTGACTCACTTGAGCCTCCAAGTTGCGAATAGTTGCATTTTTCCTTTGTATCTACAGTTGTGTCTCATCATTTATTTCCACAAGGCACCTTAGCGTATCGTTGATCTCTTTCAGGTCGTCATCCCCGAGTTCTTTGTTCCTATTAACCTCATAAGAAAAAGTAGAAACATCATAGTAAGGGATTAGGGAAGGATAAGAAATATAATCACAGCAATGAAAGTGACCATCTTGACCACTACAATTATCACACATATTCCATACATAAGATTGAGTTGGTGCACATAACTCATTCTCGGAAATATTTTGACAATTTTGACACAGGTAGTTTCCTCCACAATAAATAGTAGAATTACCAATATAAAAAACTCCCATAATTCCACGATGTCATGTTTCTCAAATTAACAAGTAAAACTAAAAAAAAAATAATCAAATACTAGAAAATAAAATAAAAGTTCAGACTTGAAACCTAACAATATGTACAACTACAGCTAAATCATTAGTTCCCCAGCAATGGCTGCCAAAATTTGATTACGCCCAACTCTAGTCCTAAAAAGGATAAGCGGTCGCTGCAAATATAGTCCAGTCTAATAGTCCAGAGTCAAATCCCACAGAAAACTAAGACTTAGCTACAGCTGTTTAAGATCACTAAGAAGACAAGTTTGAATAATTTTCTAAATTATAAAGAATGAGATTTATATTTTTAACTAATTAACTAATAAATACTAGAAAGCGGTAAAATTATCAACTAAGGAGACTAAGAGTTGGAGACAAGATTGGAAACGTCTAGGGTTTTGATTTCCCCTATTGTCGGAATCTCCCCGCTACGTTTCTTATAAATTCGCCAAGTATTCTCTACCGATCGTGAGCACTTTGAGTGTGTAGCTCTCTTTCGAGCAACTACCACAATTTACTAGACGTATTCTCTCGAACTACGCAAGCTGGCACTAATTCACCGTTCACTATGATTGCACCAAGGTTTCGTTATCTCTAATCCCGCCTTTAAACCCTCCATATTGATCTCTCAAATACCTTAGGAGTGGTGTTGTTTAACAACTATCTAAATGCGTACTCTCTCTTAAGTAGTACTCACTAAATAGGCACAATCAATTGAGGGCCCTTCAACCAACAACAATAATAATATAGTTGAACAAGTAGTAAAAAATAAAGGGCAAATTTATATTAAATGCAGTGAAAAAATTATCATTCAGTAGATTCCATCAAACCCTAGATGAGAATTTAGCTACTCATAGTTGTTTGCACAAATACAAGATTAGAATTCATAACAATGGAAAAGTAGGAAGAAAGAGGAAAAAACGTGAAGTTGCTTCTCCTTGCTCCAAGCGTGTTCTTGCCTCTCCAAAGTCTTCTCTCCTTCCAAAGTAATGTCTCCCTTCAAAATCATATTTTAGTATGTACTTATAGCGACTAGCGTTTGTTTGGGACGGATTTTCCTTCTCCTATTTCGGATTGGTAAAGCTGATTTTTCTGCTCCGGTCCCGATCTGGCGAAGTGAACCTCGCTTCGCTGTCCGGGACATTTCTAGTTTCTTTTGCTTCAGTCCCGGTCTAGTGAAGTGAACCTCGCTTCACTGTCCGGGATTTTTCTTTTCAGCTCTTTTTTCACCAATTTTTCTCCTATTTGATCCTTTTCCGCATAAGTTTGTTCCTACATATAAGAGACACACAATGACAATATTTTCATTTCAAAAACAATGCGATATCCCATAACTCACATAAGAAATAATACACAAACACACTCAAAACATACACTTTTCATTATTTATCAATTAGTGTGTGTGTGTGTATATATATATATATATATATATATCCTATTATTAATTGATAAGTCGTATATATATATATATATCGATCATTTACCTATTATTAATTGATAAGTCGTTTTTTTAGTATGAATCCATTTTTGTTATGTGCAACTCTCACAATTTTGGTGTCGTTCTAAGGCTTAATGCTGAGGGAAACGAGTGAGAACAATCCTTACATATGTTATGTATACAGTGCGTCATCCATTCATGGGCACACTCTCCCACACTCACACAAAGAGGAAACATTCTAAAGGAGCACTAATACTAGCTCACCCACAGGCATTTTCTCTCCTTGAAATTCTAGGCCATATCTAAAATGAAGGATCAAATCGCAACAAAGCTGTTCGAGCTTCGCTTATTTTCTTCTCTAAGGACTATCATTGCTCTTTATGTTGTCTTTGCCGGAAAAAATAGCACACAAAAATTATTTTCATGTTATACGATAGAAATAAAAACGAGCATCAAGATACGGTAATCAATAAGAATAAAAAATAGCACACAAAAATAATATTCACGCTATATAGACGTTTATATTGTTTAAAAGATGATAATTTAAGAAAATATGAAAGATAGCCAAAATAGAGATACATCTCACTATTGTACAGCAATGTAAAAAAAATTAAGCAAAGCCAATAGCAACATAAATCACACGAGTGAAAAAATATTAATCAAGTGGTAACTCAAGAATAAAGTCTATTAAAAGATTAAGTATCCAATAAGAGAAATTTAAATCATATAAAAGGGACGTATTCAATATATTGTGGCTTGCTACTCAAGATGTTGGAACTAACAAAATTTCAATAGGAATAGCATAATAGGTTTTGGGAGTTGAGACTTTCGGTTTTATTTACTTGTTGGCTTAAATTATTTTCATAATCCCAAGGCCAAGGAAAAAATTTAATATTATGTTATTTTTATATTTAATGTATATAATATTTTTTTCTTATATAACTTTATTCGATACAGTTCAATATTTTTTTATTTATTAAAATTAAAATCCTACCTTAATTATCGATAGATTTATACATTTATATAATAACCTATAATTTTACTAGAAACCAAATAATCGGCTTGATATAATACGATTTTAGTCGGTTTAATCGGTTTTTAAAAATTTATTGACAACCCTACTTATAAGTAGCAAACGGGACAAGACAAATAAATGAATTTTTACATAATTAATAAAGCGGGATAAAATATTTATTAGGCATGTACCATTTTCAAAAGTCGTCCCTCAAAATATTACATGGTAGCAGTTATGTTGTATATCTTCGGGGTATACAATTCACATATTGTATACTAAAATATAAATTGTATATCCCAAACATATAAAACACGTGTACTTACTAAATATTACTTACTAAATATTTCATAAATGTTTTTGCCCAAATACATAGAGAACACCCTAAACTTGTCATCAATTTTTACTTAGACGCCTTCTGAGGTTTATTCCAATTAATCATCTGAACTCCATATAAAATTTGTTTATTAAACACAATTTTAACAGTTTTAAACTAATATTGGTGTTTTGAAGGACACTCTCTTTTAAAGTGGCAGCCCAGACCAATAAATAAAGTTACATTTCAGCCAAAAAAAGACAAAACGAAAAAAGAATCTGATGAAATATTAAGAAAAAGAAAAAATGTGGTGGTCAGGAGTCCGTCACCAGCATAAAGGAGTTGTGTTTGCTACCCCTATTTACGCTTGGCTGCAGCTTTTTTTTTTTTTTTTTTTTTGAGATTTGATCAAAGATTTAGAAGAAATGGTGATTGTGGGAAGGAGATGGTGGTGATAATGGCCAGATTAAAAAAGAAGATGATATAGTCAGATATGAAGAAGGAAGTAGTGGTAACGGGCGAATAAGAAGGTTGCGGTGGTTTTGATGGTCACCGGCCGGATTTGGAAAAAGCCAAATCAGTAATTCCGAGCTCTCAACTTTTTGTTTCTTCACTTCTTTCTAAAATTACTCAACTGAATACCTGAATATTATTTAAAATCAACTAGGTTTTTGTTGTTTTATTTCATTGTCAATTGCATGAGGTAGACATGCTCCAAATTAAATTAACTCCATCTCTAAACTAAGCTTATATGTTCCCTTATTGGTGTAATCAAAATTACATGAGATCAAAAGACATTAGTTTTAGTTGAAGCATCTCAACTAGATTTTTCTTTTTGGAGTAGAGGTTTTAATGGTTAGCCGATTGGTGGTGGCGGGGAGAAAGTAGGAGGACAAGAAGGGTTGCGGGAGAGAGGAGAAAGAGAAATAAAATTAAAATATTTTTTTGGCTGTTCACACTCTCAAAGGAGGTGTGTTATACTTATTGTGCCACCTCAATTGTTTGTGTCTAATACGCACAATTTAAGTTCAGATCTAGTGTTCAATAGGAACAAGGCTCGGTTGTGATATTTTAGTGAAAATTAGAGCCAACTTTAAAGGGTGATTTATGTATTTTATCTCTTATATAGATATGGAGTATAATGTATATTTAATATGTATTTTCGAGTAATTTTTTTAGAAGAAATTGGATAGTCACTTTTACTTCTTGCTATTAGAGTTTAGCCAGAATTTTAAAAATAATTAGTATTTAGTCGCTTTTTTATATGGATAAGTATTTGGACGAAAATACCCCTGCTAAAAATACGAAAAACTTCAAGAACGATTATTGGACTTTGAATATTATAAGCCAAAACTTCAAGAACTGTTGCTGCAATTTGAAATTTCTCCTATATATAAAACTCCAATACCATATGTTGGAGTTTGGAATTTTTGAGAGTGAAACTCCAAGAACGACTACTAGAGTTTGGACATTTATCAGTTTAAAATTCATAATTTGTTCCAGGAGCTTATTAGCTCGAACATCTAGAATGATTCGTGGACTTTAGATTAACACTATGCTGAAAAATTCATGGAACTAAAAATGAAAATGAGAAAAACTTATTAAAGCGAACACATATAGGTTTAGAATCAGGATTCAACTTCGATCGAATTCAGATTTAGATTTGCGATAATATTTCTCGCTTTGGAGTTTATCAAGTTGTGAATAAATTATCTAAGTCTTCTTCTTCCATTTCGACAATGACTTCCGCTTATGATACTCCATTGTCTACTAAAGTTGTCTCCATTACTGAGTCAGGTAAAAGAAAAAAGAATAATACTCTATGCAATTTACCAAAGTCCAAAATTTTACTAGCGTGATTGTACCTGATACCAATATGAAGTGTGTTTATGAAGATTTGTATATAAATATTTGAGATTGGTGCAGTTAAGACATATGCGTTTATCCAAAATGATGCAAATAACACTATCGGAAAGACAGGATATTAGTGTATAGCAAAACCAGAAATTCTAAGTTTGCCGTCAGCGAGATTAAACAAAGAGAATATCTCTAAGAATTGTTTCGAATTCTAACACCGTATGTTGGAGTTTCACATTTAAAAGTTTCAAACTTCAGTATACTGTGCTGAAGTTTCACCTATATGAGAATTTCAAAATTCTAGGAATATATGGGGTTTAAACTGATAAATGTTCAAACTCCAGTAGTTGTTCCTCGAGTATGTTTTTTTTTTTTTTTTTTTTTTTTGTGTGTGTTTTAGGTATGCTTATTTTTATTTATTTTTTTCTTATTAAAGAATGAATATTTTTCCATTACATTTCATTATGGGTAAAAACTAGCAGGCCCAAAAATGGCCATCACACGCAATTTTTTCTATTATTTTTTCACATCGGTATCGACGTTAATTTTCTAGAGATTTAAAGGATAACCCCTAATCACTGAAGCACTGGGTCGTAAGTAGAGGTGTTCAAAATCGAACCGAAATCGAAAATCAAACCAAAAAAGTGGCTTAATGACTTATTGGTATCGGGTTAACAGTTTAACGGATGGGAAACAGATTGAACTTTTTTTTTTATTAACCACTTATCGGTTTGGAGGTGGATTATTTAATTTTCTATATATATAAAATTTATTTTTATCCATATGTATATTAAATAGTAAAAATCCCTTCCACACTTCCACTTCCAGTATTTGACCAGTAATCGACATTACTTTATTGAACATTTAGACTTTAGAAATCCTAACATCTAAAATTCTTAACTGTAGTTGGCTTTTTGTTGGTATTTACTAATTACTGGTACAGTGCAACAATTATTCTTCCGGATTGAGTATTTGATTGTATATATATATTGGAGAAGTAAGAAGAAGTGACAGAGAGAGGATTGAGCAGAGAATAGTAGAGGGTTAATTCTAGCAATGGTATCAAGCTTGTTCACTGAAATAAGTTTTATATTGAAGAAATGTCTCAAACCTGATTTGAAATGCTATCTCTCTGTGTGTCTTAGATTTTTACTTAGGTTTATTACACGATTTACTAATTAAAAAGGTACAATTTAAACCGATACCAAATCGCCTGATAATAGCTAAACCGATACCAATCCGTCTGAAATCTTATCGAATGGCTAACGAATTAATACATTTAAAAGTCGATAATTAATAAGTCAAATCGTTAAGAATAAATAGCCGCCCGATCCGTCTGATAAGCAGGCTTTAGCCGTAAGTCTAAATTTCAGGGGTCAAAAAGCAAATAGCCCAACTTGCAGACGAATCTCCTATAAATAAAGTTTCCTAGAAAACCCTAACCCCCAAAAATCTTTTACGCTTTGCTCGTCCAGATCTGAAAAATCAAGCATGGGTAAGCTCAGCGACATGATTCAAAAGCCTGTGTTGGTAAAGGGTTAATGTGGTGAGATTTTGGTTTATGCAGGAAAGGTTCACGGATCATTGGCTCGTGCTGGTAAGGTGAGAGGCCAAACACCCAAAGTCGCCAAACAGGATAAGAAAAAGAAGCCCCGTGGCCGCGCTCACAAAAGGATGCAGTATAATAGGCGTTTCGTTACTGCTGGTAATTCTATTCTATTATTCTGATATATTTGGAAACTACTTATTGAAGATGAAATTAATTTGGTCTATAGTTTCTAGTATCATAGACGAACTTTTGCAACGAACAATTTGTGGAAAATAACGCTCCTTTGTCTGAAATTTTCAAGGATTTAATAGAACTAACTTAATTCTTTTAAGCTGGGTAAGTAGACTTGGTGACCAAATGTTAAAGTTTCTGGTGTGTGTGAGTTACCTGAGTTGTTGAAAAACCAATCTGCAAAAATGGCCCGAGTTTGTATTACTTGTTTCAGCTAATATCTAGATGTGTCGCATAGATCAAAATTACCATAAAACATTATTTGCATACCCCATCTTCACGTTTGACGGATACCCTTATGTTACTTACTTTTATACCCAATCAAACATCGAAAACATTATCCCTCTATGGCGCTCTATGCCTATCCTAAGATGAATATGCGACTTGGGTGTTGGCATTTATTTTGGTATAAAGTTTGTGAGTGTTGTACCACTACTATGTTTGAGTCGATGTTAACAAAATCCTCTAAAGTAGTTTGATTTAACCTTGGCATGACAGAAGCCAAACTTTATTGAAAATTTTGCATTAGAATGCCTTTTGTTGTAAAATTGTAATAGAACATCCTGTTGATACTAATTGGTTGGCATCTTACAGGAAATATGTGAGTTTACACTGCTACTCTCCCATTTCTCATTCGAATATGTTTATTTTTGCAGTTGTTGGCTTTGGCAAGAAAAGAGGACCAAACTCCTCTGAGAAGTAAATTCAGAAATGGGTAGAATTTGTTTGCTTTTCTGAATTGTTATTTTTATCGTGCTATAGCTTTGTTAATTAATGGGGTAAGCTTGCCATGGACAATCTTGTACGGTTAATTAGATTTTTGAATCTGTACAAGATAGTTTTGCATTGAATTAAAGACTTTATTTTTCAAGTTTCCCGGCTCAAATAATGTTGGCGTTTCCAATCGGTGGAACATTAACTAACCTTAAAATTGGGCAGCAAGGTACCTATTTTTAACAACAGAATCACAACAGCAGGCAAAATTATACTTTTACGTTTTAACAATCTAATGAACAAGAGTGAAACACGTCTTTAGATCTGCAAATTTTTATTTGCCCGACAACTCTACCATTAGTGTAAGGTTCTTGTTCATCTTCTTGTGATGCATTTTGGTAGTCCAGGACTTAATGATTTATTGGAATAACAAGAGGATGAGAGATTGCAAATTTTTTTTGGGCTGTAAAGCACTTATACCTAGGGTTTTAAAAACAGATAACGTGGAAAGAAAATAATTATCTAGGGCAAGTTGTGTTTGCAAGCCAAATGCCGAGTACGGAATCAAAGAAACGCTAAAATATTGCAAATGGAAATGGCTCAAATATGTCATCAGGCTTTAATAAGTGGCCTATCTATGCCATTTGTTATAAGCTAGACATATTCATGCCACTATTATTGGCTCATATATGCTATTATCCACTAACGAAATTCTACTACCACCGAATTTTGTCACGTGATGTTATTTAAACTCAACCCCCTTTACGAGTAGCATATATGAGTCATTTAATTAGGTTCAGTGACATATTTGAGTCTTTTTCCTATTCCTTATCTTACATAACACTCTTAGGTAACAAAATTTGTTTATCATTCAATGCATGATTTTCAACCATTTAGAATCATATTTCTGTATAACACCTTAAATATTTCTAATTTTATGCAGTAGACTTCTATTTTTATGTAACAAACATATAAGTACAAGTTTGTCCCTTGTATTATAACATTATTATTTACATGGGATAATTATACTCTCTTATTCACTTTAATTGGACTATGAATCTAATCCTATTTTATTTTATTAAAAATTTTCTCGTATATTATCTCTTTAAAAGATTTTAAATATAAATAAAATTTATTTAAGAAAAAGAAGAGACGAGCTTAAAAAAGAACATTAATGACATGTATTTGGGTATGGAAAGCACATTTGAGTGTGTGAATTAAGAGTATGTATGTGTTTTTATGGTGGAATTTAGAATGTTACAGCGCTTGGGACTCTGTGATGGCTTGGGAAAATAACATAAAATTTGTTTTGAAAAAGAACAATACTAATGAGGTATAGTTGAGTATGAAAAGTATGTATGAGTGTTTGAATTAAGAGTATGTATGTATTTTCACGGTTAAATTTGGGATGTTATAATAATTAGGACGTAGTTGTGGCTTCAGAAAAGGCTCAAATATACTAGTGAACTTAATAAAAAGACTCGAACATGCCACTCGTAAAGGGGGCATAAGAGGGGAGGTGACCTGATAAGTGATGAAGGGTTTAGATGATGCCACGTGGCAAAATCCAATAATAGTTGGGTTCCATCAGTGGAAACTAAGATATATGAGTCAATAGTGTAATATTGGTAGCATGAATATATTCCAACTCTTAATGGATTACATAGATAAGCCTTTTCTTAAATCTGAACCTTTTCCATATTGCAAAAGAACCATTGTAATGAGATTTTTCTTTATTTTTTTCTAAAAGAACCATTCTAGATATAACACAGTGTACATGTGCTATATAGGTTTGGACCAACGTAGTCGACAGCCGTTAGAGCACTAACAGTACATAACTCATACCATATATGTGCATTATGCAAATATAGGTGTAGATTATGCAAATACGTTAGAACTCTGGATAACTTGTATCTAAATCAAATTGATCCCTTAGTGATTGCACCTTATCTTTTATCTCGATGGAACATACTCTACGATATTGAGGAGCTGCTACAAAATTTTTAGAATAAATTAATCATATATTAGGTTTTTGCCAAAAAGAATTCCTCACAAAAATCATTATTGTTGGGTTGCTATACTCTTGCCACCCTTTTAGGCTCCATCTCCCATTATCTTTTTGTGTTTGGAATTAAATTATATATATTGATATATTTACATTATTTGTTGTAATTAGTCTGCTATAGAATCTTCATTTACATATGTTCAAAGTTATCAACTTATCGTATCTTATGTAATCTTGTTTAGATTGTGTAGGAAAATTGGATCTACCAGTAAGGGGTGCTTTAAGGCTGAATAGGGTTATTAGTTAACCATAATGCTCCCTATATAAGTATACTTATTATGTACAATAACATAATAATTAGTAGTATTTTTTCACGCCTTCTTCTCCCAAATCAGATGAGGGGTTTAGATTGTGATACAAGTGGTTGCTCCGTCACAATGTGACAACCACTACCTACCAGTGATTCCAGCCGCAGTTCGTCCGTCTTCTACTTCCGCTTCACGAAGAACAAGTAAGTTCTCGTATTACAATTTACGCGCTAATCTAATTAGTTTATCGCGTTATCCTTCATTGCTATCAGAGCCATATACTTGTTTTCTGGTCCGAAAATTATTGTAGAATAGTTCTATTACTGTGTGTAAATATAGAACTATGTATATATATAATTTTTTGAATGAATAATCTGCCATGCAATTGAGAATGATAAAATAGTTTGCTATATAATGTGGTATCTAGAATTATGTGTTTATTCATATCAAATTTTCTATGCAATTGGAACTAGTTAATCAGTTTAACTTTTGAATGATTTTTCTTAAGTTTAATCTGAAATCAATTTTCAGAATCTGATTAAAGAAAAATAGTGTTCATTAAGTTTTATGAATTTTTGTATGTAATTGAAATTGTATCTCAATATTCAACACTGATTTGAAATAATCTGGGATTTATTGAAGAACCTTTTTTTTTTTTTTTTTTGAAACTGAACAGAAATACCACAAGAAAAGGAATCAATTTTTTTCTTTTTTATAATTTTCTCAATCAACAAACCCGCTTCTGTTGCCGCCTGAGATCCACCACCGCGGCTGGTGGAGGTCGTCTAAGAAATGACCAGTAAACTCCCTTATTTTAAGCCATGGAGAGGAAGCGCTATAGAGAGCCATGGCTTTTCCTTTCTCTCCTCTCTGAAATTTATATATATGTATATAATTTTTCTTTAAAAATAGGGGCGGAGCTTGGTGCTCCAATGATGGCAGTGGCAAAAAGATAAAAGGAAAGAGAGATTAGGGTTTCTCTCCAATCTCTGAAATTTGAAAGATTGAAAAATGAAAAAGAAAAAAAAGGGAAGAAAATACGGAAGATTGCTGGCGGCTGTCCCATAAAGAAGAAGAAAAGGCGAGATTAGGTTTCTCTTTTTAAAAGGCATAATAGCCTAGGAGACACCCGTACTTGTTCCGATTTGACATCTCTGTCCCCGTATTCCACAAAGTTTCGTCCAGATACCTAAACTCGGCAACAACTTAGAGGAGGAAGGACTTGAGGCTGCAAAGCCAATAGCTGAGTTGCACATGGCAACAACCTCCAAAACCAAGAGTGATTCAAAAAAAAGGAACTGAGGAAAGAAGAGAGGGCCACCTCAAGCTCAGCCAAGTCAGCCTTCTAAAAGAGCAAAGACTGAAAAAGGCAAGAACAGACATCCCAAACGTGCCAAAGCTGCTAAAGTGAAATTCTATAATTGTGACAAAAAGGGTCACTATACCAGAGATTGCTCTGAGCCTCCTAGAAAGACTCAGGAGCAATGGACCACATAGCTTGGGAACGCAAAGCCTTTGTTGAATTTCAGCGAGTTCCACGTGGAGGAAAGTGGATGTGGGCAACAACAGTAAAGTTGCTGTTGAAGGGATCGGTACATGCAAGTTGGTCCTGCGTGGTAGTCGAGACTTAATACTACATGATGTTCTCTTTGCACCAACAATCCGTTGGAATGTTATTTCAGTTTCAATTTTGCTTAAGCTAGAATTTGACTTGTTTTGTCGTGACAATTCTGCCAAGTTGACTTTTGGTTCAACCTTATTTGGTTTTGGTCATGTGACCAAAGGTTTAGTTATTATATATTTGGATTAGGATCCATTTTATAATAATGCTAGTTTTTCTATATTTGTTTCTTCACATAGATATGATAGTGATGTAAGCATAAAGCATGCTAGACTTGGTCATATTGGCCAACAAAGAATGAAAAGGTTAGCAAAACAAGGTTTCTTTCCAACATTGAACATGTGAAATTGTCCATTTGTGAAAATTGTCTAGCCGGAAAATCTGCAAGAAAACCTTTTGGTCAGGCGACTAGAGCTGAATATTCTTTGCAATTAGTCCGTTCAGACATCTGTGGGCCTATGAATGTTAGGGCTAGGCATAGAGCAAGTTATTTCATCACATTTATTGATGACGTTACTCGTTTCAGTTCTGTCTATTTAATTTCCCACAAATCAGAAGCAATGAGTTGTTTCAAACGCTATATGAGCTTAGTGAAAAATCACTTAGATAAAAAGATAAAAGCTCTTCGAACTGAACGTGGTCGTGAATAATTATCAACCCAGTTTAATGGGTTATATGACGAAAAAAGGCATAGTTCATTTGTTGACTATCTCAAATAGTCTACAACAAAATGGTGTTGCGGAGAGAAGAAACAGAATGCTCCTAGAAATAGTTAGGTCAATGATGGCAGAAGCTAAACTCCCAATTAGTTACTGGGACGATGCGTTGCTTATTGCCACCTTTATATTTAACCGAGTGCCTACAAAATCAGTTACCGCTACTCCATCTGAGTTATAGACCGGAAGACAACCCGACCCAAGTGTATTAAGACCTTGGAGTTGTGCTGCCTATACACATGATTCCTCTCACAAATATGAAAAATTGGGCCCGAGGGGAAAGAAAAGTATCTTTATAAGATACTCTGATACCTCAAAGGGTTATGTGTTTATAAGTCAGCAAGACAGTGGGAGTGTAACTGAGTTTGAATCACAAGATGTCACAATCTTAGAGGATGAATTCCCCAAGAAGGAAGAGGTAGGTCAAGACCTAACCTTATTTGAAATAATGGATCAACAAGTATAAGGATCACTTCATTCGAGTGGGATAATTTTAGCATATGATGAATTAGTTTCTCATCAACGACCTCCTTCATCATTAGATGCGAATGAAAGTAATCCTTCTACATTTAGTGGAAGTGACCAAATGGATCTTGTTCCAAGTGGAAGCGAGACGGTCACAAATTTTGTTTCAAGTGCGAGTAGGATGACTGTTCTTGATCCGAGTGAGAACAACATTGATCCAAATGGGAATAATGATGAATCACAAATAAGACGTGGTTCTCGTAACTAAATTCCTCGCTGACGATTTGATGTTGAAGGCGGTGAACTATTTATGCTACTCCTACAAGAAGAAAACGAGCCTTAAAAATGTAAAAGAGGCTCTCTCATGCCCTTCTAAGGATAAATGGACAAAAGCAATGGAAGATGAACTGAAGTCTATGAGAATCAACAAAGTTTAGGAACTAGTTGACCTCCCTGAAGGACGCAAAGCAATTGGGAGCAAATTGGTTCTCAAAATTAAGCTCAAGGCTGATGCACAGTTAAGAGATATAAGGCTTGATTGATGGCGAAAGGGTATACACATCAGAAAGGAATAGGCTAAGAGGAGACTTTCTCGCATGCTGTACGATTTACCTCTGTTCGCCTGGTTCTAACTATTGTTGCAAGCTTGGATCTTGAATTACATCAGATGGATGTAAAGACTGCCTTTCTCAATGGAGAACTAGATGAAGAAATTTATATGGAACAACTAAAGTATTTCATTGAAAAGGGCCATGAACAAAAGGTTTGTAGACTTTTTAAGTCTATTTATGGTCTCAAACAATCCTCAAGGCAGTGGTATATATGCTTTGAAAATGTTATTGTATCTAATGGTTTTACCATGATGGATGAATACTAGTGTGTTTATACCAAAAGACCAAGGAAAAAGCTTATGATTTTAACATTGTATGTAGATGACATACTTATAGCTGGAAATGATAAGGAGTTTATAACCGAGATAAATTCATGGTTATCATTCCAATTTAAGATGAAAGATATGGGTAAAAAGCTGCATATATTCAAGGAGTTAAGATTTTAGGAGATCTTCCAAAGAAACTATTGTATCTCTCACAAGGGAATTACATTAGAAAAGTTCTTGAACAATTCAATATGCAAAACAGTAGCCCACATGAAACTCCTATCAGTAAAGGCCATACCTTGGAAAGTCAGATGTGTCCTAAGACTCCTGAAGAGACAGAAAGAATGAGCCGAGTTCCCTATAAGAGCGCAGTTAGAAGTCTAATTTACGCTATTATGTGCACTAGACCTGATATTTGTCAAGCAGTTGGCTTGGTAAGTAGATATCAAACTGACCTAGGTTTAGAAAATTGGCAAGTAGTAAAGGGGATCATGAGATATTTGAAGAGAACTGCTGATTATGCCATTTGTTACCAATGCGGCAAGGATCTGTGATTAGTTGGATACAGTAATCATGGAGGAGATCTAGACGAGATGAAGTCTACCTCAAGATATGTTTTCTTACTAAGTGATGGCGCCATATCATGGAATAGTAAGAAACATTCTTATGGATCACTATCTACGATGGAAGCCGAATACATGGTCTCGCATAAGCAGCATAAGAAGCTGTTTAGTTGAAAAAGTTCTTCGAACACTTGTTGGATATAGCAGAAAATACCGAACCAGTGTTAGTGTAACGACCCAACTGATCATTTTGAGCTCTAGCACGTTGTTTGGTGGTTTGAGGCCTTGAGTAGCATCACTTCATGTTTTATGACTTGTATGCGTAGTCGGAATCGAATTTCGGGAAGTTCAGAGTTCTTCGGATGGAAAATTCTAATTTCGGAAGATTTAAGTTGGGAGAATTGACTAAGGTTTGACTATTGAGTAAACGACTTCGAAATCGGGATTTGAAGATTCCTATAGGTTCGTATGATGATCTCGGACCTGGGAGTGTGTTCGGGTTGAGTATCGGGTGGTCCGGGAGCATTTCAGTGCTTATTATGGAAATTTGACATTTTGAAGGTTTTAGAATTTCATAAGTTTGGTTTGAAGTAGATTTTGATGTTATCGACGTCCGTTTGAGGTTCCAAGCCTTGGAATCGGTTGGTTTCGTGATTTGTGACTTCTGCATAAAGTTTGGCGTCATTCCGGAATGTTTAAGTACGAATCGAATACGTTCGTCGAAGTTTGAATGTTTGGAAGTTTAAAGAAAGGTTTCAATCGTCGATTCGTATTTTTGACGTTATTTGGTATGATTTGAGGCCTCGATCAGGTTCATGTTATGTTTTGGGATTGATTTGTGCAATTGGATGGGGTCCCGGAGGCCTCGGGTGTTTTTCAGATGTGTTTGGGTTGTGTCGTGCTCTTATTCGATGTTTCAGCGTCGTTTTCTTGGGTATAAAGGATACTATATTGAGAAAAAAACCTTTTATTTATGATTTTATTGAACCATCAGATCCGTATTGTAATTATGGAGCCACAACCACAAGAATCGTCGGATTCCAATGTCATATGAGAGAGTTATGCCCATTTCCGTGTCGGACAAAATTGCTGGTTTCTGGTGCAAAGCTTTGTTCTTCGTGAATGCAAGAGAGGTTCTGCGAACGCGAAGAAGGATTTTTGGGTTGACCAGTCAATGCGAAAAATGTGAACGAGAAGGTATCCTGCGAAGGCGATGAAGAAAAATCATCTGGACAGTGCTTTAAACCGAGAATTTTATTATTTTGGGCATATATTGAGTTCTAGAGCTATATTTGAGGTGATTTTTGTGGCGTTGTTCTCGTCTCAACAAGGGGGTAAATTTCGGACCTTTATTTTGATGTTTCTCCATTATTATTTCTGCTGGTTATTATTTTTAATCGTGCTTGGATTGTAGAAATTGGAATTTTGAGCCCCAAAGTTGATAAATGGTAAATCCTTGATTCAAGGGTCGATTCATGGACGAAATTGGATGATTTTATGGATATAGACCATATGAATTATGGGTAATATTTATTTTCAATAATTTTTCGGAATCCGGGCATGTGGTCCCAAGGGTTAACTTTATTGACTGTTCAAGCGGAGTTGGGAATTGTTATAAATAAATAAATTATGATGTTGGAGTATATTTTTATTGATTTTTCATGATTGTTTGACTAGTTCGGATCGATGGGCATTTGGTTTGAGGTGTTAGAGAGGCGTTGGAGCCGGTTATGGAACTTTGAAGTGAGGTATGTCTCCTATCTAACCTTGTGAGGGGGAAACTACCTCCTAGGTGATGTAATTGTTATGTGCTACTAGTTGTGGGTGCTATGTACGCACGAAGTGACGAGAGTCTGTACGTGGCTAAAGCACGTTTTGTCTGGATAAACTTAGGACTTTACCTTTAATATTTGCATTATTTGAACTCATTCTGCTGGCTTAACTAATTGAAATTATAATTGCACTTGATTTAGAAATTAGCTATATTAGGCTGAGCCTTATCACCTTGAGTTGTTGGCAAGTTATTTTAGAATCGGTAAATGTTATACTCACTTTGTGTTCATATATTGTATCGTAAGCACGAGCCTCGTAATTCAAATTTTTTTTTCTTTTCTTGTGGAGCGGGCCGAACGCCTCGACAGGATCATGTACCACACTCTTATGGGAGCGGGCTGTTCGCCTTGGCAGTATAATAGATGCATCTATGGTTCGTGTCGCTCGACCCTCTGCAGTGTACACGTTATGATGGGATAGGGCTGATTGCCTCGGCAGTATCATATTCCTTCTGGTATCGAACCGTACGACCTCGGCATAATCGTGCGTTATTTCGCTAGCAGTCTGAATATTCATGAGGTTCTTCCTTCCACTGATGCCTTGCACCTTATATAGTACTTACTTATCAATTTGATGTTGGAACTTGATATTTCTGAGCTGTTGAGATAGAATACGAGATTGAGAAATTGATTCTTAGTTACAGTTTTAACTCACTACTACTGTTGTGTTTCTTATCTTTTTATGATTTACCATGTTGTTTAATTGGACCACTAGTAAGTGTCAATATCGACCCCTCGTCACTACTTCTCCGGGGTTAGGCTAGATACTTACTTGGTATGCGTTGAGTTACGTACTCATGCTGCACTTCTGCACTAAATGTGGAGGATCTAACAGGTTCATTTGGTGATCATCTTGGCGCGTAGGCGCAATTGTTGAGGAGACTTTATGTAAGCTACATTCCAGGCTACGCATCACAGTCCACAAAGTCTCCATCGTACTATTTATTTTATCCTGTCTCATTTACATTCTAGACAGATGTTGTATTATTATTGTACTCCTTAGTAAATGCTCATGCACTTGTGACGCCGGGTTTTGGGATATACTAGTTGATGCTTACCGTTCTGTATATTATCATCGCCTTTTATTTCTCTTATAAACTACAAATTTGGTACGTTCACGTGGATTTAAAAGTGTAAATTTCCTTCTAGATTAAAATTTATGATTTCAAAAGTAATTAAATGAGTAACTAAGTCGATTAATCACCATTGGCTTGCCTGACGGCGGCGTTAGACGCTATCATGACCTATAATGGATTTTGGGTCGTGACAGCTTGGTATCTGAGCTCTAGGTTCATTTGGGTATCAGGAGTCATGAGCGAGTGTAGTAGAGTCTTGCAGATCGGTATGGAGACATCTGTACTTATCTTCGAGAGGATACAGGGCTGCTAGGAGCACTTTCCTTCTTGATTCCTCATCGTGCGATTTGATTCCATTAAAGCTTATGCCTTCATTTCCTTCCTAGTCAATATTACGTGGCGTGGAGTGCTTGTTACCAATTGGGAAATAAGGAGTTGTAGTGGTACTGCAGTCATGGTGTAGGATGTTTCTCCCTACGTATTCGGGCAGGCTATTATCGTCGTTTTGCGGAAGGGTGTTCTGTCGTTTCAGCCCAGTACCTGTATTTCCTATGATTTTGAGGCTATGCACAGATTACTATGATTTCATGCGTTGTTTTCTTATAGTGTTGGTGTAATGGTAGGGTGCTTGTCTATGCATCGAGGCAGTGAATGACTCGAAAGGAGGATCTCTCAGTGCGTGGTTTAGGTTCGGCATTTAATTCCAGCGGAGGAAAGACAATCAGACTATGGATGTTCAGGCTTTGGTTGATGGAGTAACGAGACTTGATATTTTCGTTCTCATTTGTGACGTGATGTCGTCATCCTTCTTTGAACGCATTAAGGCTCGCCGGTGTTATTGTCTTCTTTGATTTGCCTTCGGGGCAGGGTGTTGTGAAATGGTGCCTGAGAAGGGTTGACAGAAATGGAGGTGAGTAGTAGTTTCAAAATCGAATCAGTGTTTCTAATGCTGATGGCTCGAGAAAGATGATCTTCGAGGAGGCTTAGAGTTGGTAGCAATTTATTAGTTCAGGTGCTACAGAGATGGATTTTGATTTGAGGCAGCATTTGGGTAGCGAAGGATGGGGAAGGACATAGTGGGAGGTGTCTCGCGGTGGTTGAATTGCTAACAGGTCTGGTGGGAGGTGTCTCGCGGTGGTTGAATTGCTAACAGGTCAAGTATGAAAAGTAGAGGTCGAGAAGTTGCTTAAAGGAGATGGTTTAATCGAAGTGGGAATGGCAGAGTAGCATATGGATTCTATGGTAGGATAGCCACATGCCTTGAGAAAAGTTTAGAGCAATTTGGGAATCATGGTGGACAGTGACCAAGTCCATAAATGCCATTTAGGATAGTGACAGAGTTCGCTTGGAAAAAGAGGGGTGTAAAAGCTTGATTATCGTTATGGGATGTGGCGTGACTTCGAGTTTGGAATGTATTGTCGGACTTTCAGTTGATGTCATGGGGGAATGAACAGACTTTTACTGCTGGTGGACGAGCATAGGCTCAGGAGGGGTTTGCTGATTTTGTGGTAGTTGTAGCTGTTTACCCTTAATTACGAGTAACAATTAAATTTGTATGTGGTTTTAAGGATATGTGACTTGGTTTAATACAGTTAAAGAATGAACAGAAATAGAGACTAAATTCAGCGAACAAGGAAGAGAGCAAACCACCAATATTGAGTAGCTTTTCTGTGTTAGAATCCTCTGGAAATAAAATATGAAGTAGATAAATAAGTAGAATAGACTATAGCTTTGTGTATATTGATCGTAAATTATGTGTGTATTTTACAACAGTGCTGCCCCTTTATATAGGAAGGGGAAAGAACCTTGTATAAGGTAAAAAACCTATCTACAAGGTAAAAAATCCCTAGAATTAATGGCTACAACGTCCTTATTGATTTTTGCCGTGATTCCCACCGAGAAACTCACTTATCACGGGATTTCCGGTCCTGCAGTTACGCAAAACTGATAATTTTACCATAGGGTGTTTTATCCTAACCGGCCTCGACGATCTCGTCTCGGGCGCCTTGGCTTCGAGCTTCATTCTGATGACATCCGATCTCGGACTTCTCTTCTCGATGTCTCGGTCTCAGCCTATCGAGTGACGACTTCAATCGACACTGGTCGTCAAATCCCAAAAGCGGTACTCCCTATGCAAGCGATCGAATTTGACCCCATACAGATAGTCTCCTCGTTTTTTGGAGAGTAATGACAAAAAATGATATGAGCCACCGCTTTTAAGATTAGGTTAAATAGAAACATACTTATGGCGCGCGACACGGAATTCAGAACGTCATATCAGATAACACAAAATGTCTCGTTGATAAATGACGGCAGCATGATGACGCACGTGGCCAGTATCAAAAATGTCTTTTCATAGACCAACTGAAGACAAACTTTGCAACTCTTGCAAGCGCCAATTAATGTTTCTCATTTTGGGACTCGAACCGCCGCCTTTAAAAGAGTATAAATAGCCCTCTCATTCTTTAGTTTTTAAGTTTGCGTTGTTTGAGCACCATATTCTCCAAGTTCTCTAAACTTTGTTCTCAAGTGATTTCTCCCTTTATTCTTGCCTCACGCTTGCATCTACTTGCTTTTCCAACTCTTTATTTCCAATGGCAAAGATGTCCAAATCTGTTCCTCAAAAACAAAACCCCTCTTCCTCTCAACCCGCTGAAGAGACTGAGCCTGTCAGATGATCTCGAGATGAATCGGCCTAGAGCGGCTATCCGACCCATCAGCTTTTGTACAGCTTTCACACTGTCTACAATTGCAATGTCTTCGAGGGCTTTGATTTTTTCGGGGTTAATTTCTATTCCTCGATTCGAGACCATGAAACCGAGGAATTTTCCCGAGCCCACTCCAAATGCGCACTTCTCCGGGTTCAACTTCATGTTGTACCGTTTCAGCATATTGAATGTTTCCTGCAAATGGCTCAAATGGTTCTCTGCTCGCAGGGACTTAACTAACTTATCATCAATGTAAACTTCCATTGTTTTTCCTAATTATGCTTCGAACATTTTGTTTACTAGTCGTTGATAAGTAGTCCCCGCATTCTTTAACCCGAATGGCATCATGTTATAACAGTATGTACCATACTAAGTGATGAAGGATGTCTTTTCTTGATCATCCTTGTCCATTCCTATTTGGTTATAGCCAGAGTAGGCATCGAGAAAGCTAAGGGTCTCGTGGCCAGTAGTGGCATCGATCATGCGATCGATATTGGGTAAGAGAAAAGAATCCTTGGGCCACGCCTTGTTTAAATCTTTATAATCTATGCATATTCTTAATTTATTTCCTTTTTTAGGAACTACGACTACGTTTGCTAGCCATTCTGGGTACTTAACTTCCTGAATGGACCCTATATTTAAAAGCTTAGTTACCTCATCCTTGATGAACGCTTGTTTGACTTCGGATTGAGGCCTCCTCTTTTGCTTGACTAGCCGAAATTTTGGATCGATGCTCAGTTTGTGAGTCGTGATCTCCGGTGGTATCCCTGTTATGTCGAGATGGGACCAAGCGAAAGAATCTTCGTTAGCTAAAAGAAACTGAATAAGTTTGGTCCTGAGCTCGGGACTTAGACCCGATCCCAGGTATACCTTTCGATCCGGCAAGTCGCCTCGGAGTGAAATTTGCTCGAGTTCCTCGACCGTTGATTTAGTTGCATCGGATTCATCGGGACCGATGAATGACCGGGGAACCCCATAATAGTCATCTTCGAGATGCTCCTGTTCACCTTCGTTTGTTGAAGGTGATGCCTGTGATTGCTATTTGGTTCTTTGGGAAGGAGCTATTGGTTTCGGTACTACTTCTTCTGCTACGAACATCTCTTTTGCAGCATGCTGTTCTCCGTAAATAGTTACGATCCCATCAGTCGATGGGAATTTCAACATTTGGTGCAGTGTTGAGGGTACCGCTCTAATATCATGAATCCACGGTCTCCCGAGCAAGGCGTTGTACCTCATATCTCCTTCGATTGCGCAGAATTTCGTTTCTCGAACGGTACCGGCAGTGTTCACCGGTAATGTTATTTCCCCTTCGGTTGCCTCGCAAGCCATGTTGAAACCATTGAGAATCCGAACTTCAGGGATAATTCGGTCTGTCATCCCGAGCTGTTCGATAACCCATGACCGGATTATGTTGGCCGAACTACCAGGATCGACCAATACACGCTTCACCTTAGTCTTATGTACAAGCACCGATATTATTAAGGCGTCGTTATGGGGTTGTATGATTCCTTCTGCATCCTCCTCGCTGAAGTGCAAAGTTCCCTTCGTCGCATAATTCCGAGTGCGCTTTTCTCGGGTGATGGATATTTTAGTGCGTTTTAATACCGGACCTTGGGGCGTATCTACCCCACCGATTATCATATTGATCGTATGCTGAGGCTCCTCCTGGTTTACTGGCTTATTCCTGTTCCCATAATGGTTCTTGGCTCGGTCTCTCAAAAACTCTCGAAGGTACCCATTTTCGAGCAGCCGTGCCACCTCTTCCCTCAGCTGTTGACAGTCCTCTGTCCTGTGCCCATGTGTACCATGATATTTACATATCAAACTGGGATCCCTCTTAGCTGGGTCTGATTTCAGCGGTCGAGGCCACTTAGTATCTTTAATGCGACCGATGGCCAATACGAGAGTAGCTGAGTCAACGTTGAAGTTATACTCGGACAATCGTGGTGCTTCTCGATGGCCCGTGGTTCTCTCGAAGTTGTTTCTCGCCAATGGTCCTCGGTTACTCCGATTAAGATCGTTCCTCCTTTCTCCTCTCGGGGAACCCTGCCTTACTGGAATGGCCTTTCAGTCCCCAGGATACGGTCGATGCCTGTCTCTGCTTGATCTTAGTTCTCGATAAATATCCCTTTGCACCCTATCTTGAGTTCTGATGGGGTAAGTGGATCCCGAGGGGGCTCCAAGTTGGTCATCCTCGACCCTAATCTTCGATAGATATCGGTTGTGTATATCCGCCCATGTTGAAGCCGGATACTCAATCAAGCTCTGCTTAAGCTGTTGTGAAGCCGTTGAACTTCGAGCGTTAAGTCAATCATCGGTGACCGGTGGTAGATCCATCCGTTCCATCTGATACAAATTTCCTGAGCATCTTGTTATCCCTTTGCCTAACTTTAAATAAGTCCGATTTCCGCGTCTCTACTTTGATGGCACCCGCATGAGCTTTTACGAAGGTATCCACAAGCATGACAAAAGAATCGATGGAATTCAGGGGAAAATATTGATACCAAGTCATTGCAACCTTTGACAAGGTCTCTCCAAATTTTCTTCAAGAGAACGGACTCGATCTCATCGTCCTCAAGATCATTTCCCTTTATGGCGCACGTGTACGCTGTTACATGCTCGTTTGGGTCAGATGTCCCATTGTATTTGGGAATTTCTTGCATGCAAAACTTCTTCGGTATGGGTTTTGGGGCGGCGCTTGATGGGAAAGGTTTCTGCAAGAATTTCTTTGAATCTAAACCTTTCAATATCGGGGGTGCTCCTTGAATTTGATCCACCCTCAAAATATATGTTTCTACCTTTTTGTCATTGGCTTCGATCTTCTTCTCGCCAGACTCGACTCGCCTGGTTAGTTCCTCGAGCATCTTCATGATCTCGGAGTTTTCCCCCGATCCGCCTTCGCTTGGTTCCACTGTGATTGGTTCATTTTCGGGGATGATTTCTCGGGGAGGGCCGGCCTCAACCCTGTTCGAAACTTGACTCTGATTTTGCAGCTGACCAATGGCCGCTTGCTGGGCTTGCAAAATGTTGAATATCATCCTGAGGCTAATCCCGTCCTCTTCGTTGTTTTGATTTGTCGAACGGTATTCTCTTCGAACACTGTTCAATGGGCCAGAAGTCCGATCCACATCGACCGCCATTTGAGAATTAGCGTCGACTGGAACTTCATTACCGCACCACGTTGTTGTTTTCGCCCTGGTGGTCAAACTCGCCATCGACGTACTGAGGCACAGATTGAGAATGCGACATGATTGTATTACAACCTGAAATCAAAAAATATTCTGCAAAGAACAAGCGTAAAATAATTTGTGTGACAAGAAATTGTATCAAACGTTCACTATTATCCTTAGCCCCAAGGTGGACGCCAAACTGTTTACCCTTGGCTACGGATAACAATTAAATTTGTACGTGGTTTTAAGGATACGCAATTTGATTTGATACGACTAAAGAAAGAACTAAAATAGAGATTAAATTCAGTGAATAAGGAAGAAAGCAAACCATAAGTATTGAATAGCTTTATTGTGATAGAATGCTCTAAGGCAAGGTATGAAGCAGATAGATTGAAAAAGTAAGTAGACTATAGCTTTGTGTAAATTGATCGTAATTTTTGTTGTTGTGTCATTTACAATAGTGCTGCCTATTTATATAGGGAGGAAGAAGAATTCTATACAAGGTAAGAAACCTATCTACAAGGTATGATATCCCTAGAATTAATGGCTTCAACGTCTTTACTGATTTCAGTCGTGATTCCCGCCGAGATATTTACATATTACGAGATTTTCGGTCCTTCAGTCACGCCAATCCGATAATTTTACCATAAGGTGTCTTACCTTGATCGGCCTCGACGATCTCGTCTCGAGCGCCTTGGCTTCGAGCTTCGTTCCGGTGGAATCCGATCTTGGACTTCTCCTTTCGATGTCCCGTTCTCGGCCTATCGAGTAGCGACTTCAATCGACGCTGGTCGTTGAACCCCAAAATTGATATCCCCTATGCAAGTGACCGAATTTGACCCTATACAGATAGTCCCCTTGTTTTTTTGGAGAATAAAGATAAAAAACGATATGAGCCGCCGCTTTCGAGATTAGGTCGTATGGAGAGTAATGTATAGGGTCGAATTCGACTCTATACATCTTCCCTTAATTCAAAACTATATATAATTCAATTTAAGTGGAGAAATAAAATCTACGGGTCAGTTTGATTAAGACACAAGTTATCCAGACTTCTAACTTATTTTAACCTATACCTACATTTGCATAATGCATATATAGGTATGCATTATGCACCGGTGTTCTAATGGTTGTTAATTTCATCCGTCAATCCATACTTATATAGCGCATGGTATATATGCTAAAATTTAGATTTTATTAAGAGACATGCAATCTCTACGGGGTCAGTTTGATTAGATGCAAATATCCATACTTCTAATGCATTTGCGTAACTTGTACCTACATTTGCATAATGCATATATAGTAGGCGCTATGTACTGTCAGTATTCTAACGGCTGTTAATTTCGTCAGTCAGTTCAAACCTATATATAGCATATATACCATGCGCATGTATACCATGTGCTAGGTGAAAAAGAAATACATTACAATGGTTCTTTTGTAATATTTTTACGTTACTTTGGATCCGGATCCAGCTAAAGTTATTTTTGTGTATGAACTAATAGAAATCATAAACGCAGTCAACTTTAGTAATCAAACGTATCAAAAGTCAACGATCATCATTACTAAGCCCAATATGACGCTTGGAGAACACGTCATCTCACTATCAATATCGCACATCCCAATACGGGGCCTGGCGCACGCGTCACCTTACTATCAATATCAACACGACTCTATGGCCCAAGTTCAGTCATCAAACCCCTCAAGTCTCAAAATGCTCACATCTCACAGCACTCAGCTCAACCCGTGTCACATATATAAGGACACCAAAACATGTGAGATAACATATAAATAGTGTAAAGAGATAGAGATATAATACACAGATATAATATCATGAATTAGAATATGACTACAGTTAAGACAAATAGTTCAACATAACAAAAATAGCTCTATCATATCTCAAATAGATAAATACATAGCTAGACATGATTATTATCATGAATAATAGCTCATGTAATCATACAAGTGGAAAAAACACGGTAAGAAAGAGGCATAATAGCAAACAAGGTACATAATAGCCTAAATTTTACCCGGATCATGAATAACCATGTTGTACAGATACACGTTCGTCACCTCGCACTTGCGTCACCGCCAACATATATCAATTATCATAGTCAATGGGAAAAATTACCCTCAATCTAATTTTAGAAAAGATATTTACCTCAAAGCACAAGAATCAATACTTAAAAAATCTCTTGCCTCTTAAATAGGCCTCTGAATGGGTCAAATCTAGCAGAAACAACGCAATAACATCAAACAAAGCCATAGGAGTCAATTCCAAAAAATAAAGTTTTGATTTTTATTCAATTCTCAAAAAGTCAACAAAAGTCAACCCAGACCCACACGATCAAACTCAAGTCAAGAGGTAGGTCCCGACTATCCATAATCCCACGAGTCCAAATAGGTGATTAGATTCAAAAACCAAGTCCAAATTGACCTCCAAATTCTCAATATTTACTTTCTTAAGTTGTAGGAAAATTTTCCAAATTTCTCTCAAAATTCCATATTTGGGTGTTAATAATCCATGTAGATTCTTGAAATAATGGTAAAATTGTGTAAAAATCACTTATTCCAAAGCCTTGTGTGAAAATTCTCTTCAAAAATCGCCCCTCTCTAAATCTAGGATTCAAAATATGAGATAATGGGTCTAAGTCATGAAATTGCTTCATAATAATCTGGTGCGGAAGTTGCAAATGCTACCAGGGTTCACAAATGCGACCCTCACAAACGTGAAGGATCGCAAACGCGAAGTTGGTCCCTGAGCAATAGTCTTCGCAATTGCGACCAGGAGCCTCTCAAATGTGACCAAGCGTCGCAATTGTGATACACCCTTCACAAATGCGGATGTCGCAATTGGGAAACCAAATTCGCAAAGACAAAGATGGCCTTCACAGCTCTCCTTTGCAAATTCATCAGAATTCCACAAATGCAGACTTCGCATAATGCGAGCAAACTATCACAAATGCGATATCTGTAGCACCAGAAATCTCCAACTTCCAAAACTCAGTTTGAAACTCGTCTAATACTCACCCGAGCACCTCAGGCCCCATGTAAAAAATCCACATAAGTATATGAACCTCATAAAAACTTTCTCTTCAGCTCAAAATATCAAAATAATATCCATAACCAAGAATCAAGTACCAAAAAGCATCATGCAAGCTTCCAAGTTCAAGAATTTCAAGTCCCAAAAGACAAAACGGACATATTCCAAGTCCAGAAACAACGATCCCAACCCGATAGTTTCAAAGTCAACTCACATCAAATTTATGAAGCTTCCAAACCTTCAAATTGGCATCTTTTGGCAAATAGAGCTAAATCATTTTAGGAACCTCCAAATACAAATCCGGTCATACACCTAAGTCTAAAATCATCGTACAAACCTATTGGAACTATTAAAATACGAATCTAATATTGTTTAACAAATGTCAAACCTTGATCAAATCTTACAACTTAAGCTTCCAACAATTGTACTAAGTGTTTCAATTCACTCCGGAACCTTCCAGAAACCAACCATCACCGTATGTAATAAAACAACAATAAAGCACCAAAAACTATCAAATTGGGAATCAGGGCTCAAATACATAAAGTGACTAGCTGGGCTGTTACATTCTTCCCCCCCTAAACAAACGTTTGTCCTCGAACGGGTTTAGAATCATACCTGGGATATAAAGATGAGGATATCTTCTCCATATATCAAGATCAATCTCCCAATATCCTCCTTGTTGACCTCTCCACTGGACCTTCACTGATGCAATATCATTAGACCTCAGCTTCTAAACTGGCATATCCAAAATGGCCACCGACTCTTCTTCATAAGCCAGATTCTCATCCAACTGCACTGAACTGAAATAAAACACATGTGACTGATACTCATAATACTTCCAAAGCATGAAAACATGAAATACTAGGTGAATTCTCGACAAGCTGGGTGGAAAAGCAAGTCTGTAAGCCACCTCACCAACTCTCTCTAACATCTCGAATGAACTAATTTACCGAAGGCTCAATTTTCCCTTCCTCCCAAATCTCATCACGCCCTCCATAGGCGAAACTAGGAGAAGAACCTTCTCACCCTCCATGAAAGCCAAATCACGAACCTTTTTGTCAGTATAACTCTTTTTCCTGGACGACACTGTACGAAGCCACTCCTAAATTATTTTTACCTTTTTCAAAGCATCACAAACTAAGTCTGTGTCCAACATTCTAGCCTCGCTCAAATTAACCAATTAGAGAACGACATCGTGTCCCATAAAAGGTCTCATACGAAGCAATCTATATGCTCGACTGGTAACTGTTGTTGTATACAAACTCCGCTAACGGAAGAAATTGATCCCACTAGCCTACGAAATCTATAAAAGAAGCCCTCAACATATCCTCCAAAATCTGAATGGTTTGCTCGGATTACCCATCCGTCTGAGGGCGAATTGCATTGCTTAACTTAACCTAGGAGCCCAATTTATGCTGAACCGCTCTCCATAAATGCGAAGTAAACTGAGTGACACGATATGAGATGATAGAAATAGGCAAACCATGCAAGCGGACAAGTAGTTGGTACAGTAGGAAATGCCTCGATCCGGGGCAAATTCTCGAACAAACTAACCATGCAGACTAAAGCATCTGAAATAGTTGGTGAAACAAATAAACCCTAGGGAACCTAAGCTGGTACCTTCGGGTCAACATAATCATAAACCTACTCCTCAACATGAGCTACTGGTGGCTCTACAGTAGCTGCTCGAGCAGGCACCAAACTGCAGCAACGCGTGATCCACCCTTGCCCCTGCCTCAAGCTCGGCCTCTCGTGGCCCTGGCCAGGAATACTGGCACCTTCTCAGCTGCACCAAATGATAGTGTCCTCACCATCTGTGAGAAAATAGAAGAGAAAAGGTTCAGACTTAGAGATAAATAATGTCACGCCCCGAACCTGGGGGTGAGATCGGCACCCGGTGCCTTACTTAACCTAGCGTACCAACTTGCGACTAAGGGACTTTGAACATACAATATCATTCTTTGACCATGGGGCCACATTGCAAGACAATTGCGAAGCAAAATATAAAATAGAATGGAAACTAGCTTTGTCTAAACATCAATATAAAGCTGGGCTGACAAGGCCGTCATAACTACTACAACTGACATACCAACACCAAATATACATACAAAGCCTACAAGCCCAACATGCTGCACTAACTGACAGGATATGTCTAAAAGCCTCTATTGATGGATGTATTGTGATTGAAACAGGGCCCCGACCTACCCATAACATATATACATATATACACAATATGTACATAAAACCCTAGACTCGGCAACTTCGAAGGACGTGGAGCTTACCGATCAAGCTGAACCCGGGCAACACCTACTGAGGAGGTCTACCCGTCTGTCTATCTAAACCTGCACGCATGAAATGCAGCGTCCCCAAAAAGGGACGTCCATACAAAATAATGAATCGAGAATGTAAGACAATAAAATAACTTAAAGCTGAAATTGAACTGATAACATAATAACTGAAAGTAACTGGGAGTCAAGGATGATCTAGAGATATACTTACCTGCTAATACTGACTCAACTCTCTCAATATAGTAAGTAAAATAAACGTCCGACCCTATAAGGCTCGGTACATATAACTGCTCGGCCATAGTAGGCTCGCTCATAGGCGCTTGGCTATACTAGGCTAGGTATCTCGACCATTCTAGGCTCGCCCATAGGCCCTCGACCACAATAGGCTCGGCATACAACTTACTATCTGATCAGAGGTTGCTCAATAGGGGCCTGCCCATCGATTATAGCTCGATGGTGGTGAAAATACTGTAGTATTGTGTGTGTGTGTGTGTGTATATATATATGTATATATATATAGACCATCTGCCCTCTTTACTAGAAGAAGAAAACACTTATCCGAATACAAAGTTCTGATAAGGGAGAATACTGTAACTTATGAGACTAGGATAATGTACATAAGTTCAGGAATACGAACTGCTCTTTATGCCTCATTATCAAACTCATGTAGTTACAGGATCAGGCCAAAATGAAGAAATGTTTAGCCTTAACAAACCTTATCACAATCTTTCCAATCACTAAGTTGAACTCACCTCTTCTCACCTTAATCTACAACAGCGATAATAATAGCATCATTAACTTACAAAGGGTACAACTATCGCGCAACGAACGACAAGCTTATTTTGTGTTAAAACGGAAAACATCTCCCCTATAATCCTTACTTCTTCCAAAATTAAGAGAATAGCAACAACACAAGAACACAACAATATCAATATATATACATTATTTTCCAACCTCATATACACCACAAAATACAACTAAACAGCCCAACACACCCCAATCTCTTCATACACAAAACGACCATCGTAGTAGTGTCAAACATCCCGAAAATGCTATGACGAACGACCAGCCCACCACCCTGAATTTATGTGTTGTTTCTCCACACCCTTCCTCCTCTAGAACTCCATAAAATAGTAGTAAAACACGCAAGCCAACAGTAACACAAAACAGTTCGCTACAAGTGAATAACTCGAATTCACGACTTCCTATCATCGTCCCGTGAATTCTTACAATTATAGAACGACTTTACATACATATCCAGCAGAAAAAATGGATAAAAGAGAGAAGTAAACTTACCTTATTTGTTGAATAACTCAACTCCTATCTTGGTTCTTCAAACTCTAGGTTTCACTTCCAACTAGAACTTGAAAAGGAGAGAAATTCATTTCGGGTTTGTGTGTAATTTTTGGGAGGATGTTTGCAGGGGTTTAGGTCTGGTTATTGTGCCCTATTATCAGTGTATTACATGAAGGAAATAGGCCTTTAAAAGGTCTCTTTGGGCGACCTGAACTGGCCCATTTTTGGACTCTCATTTAAGCAAGTAGGTGATCCACCTACTTGTCACCTAGAAGCCTGTGCAGTCTCGCAAAAACACATATATCTCTCTACTCCGATGTTGTATTGACAAACGATTTAATGAGTTAGAAAATAGACTCATATATCTTCAATTTGATGGGTGGAAAACCCCGTATTTCTATGTATATTGGGAGAAAAGTTCAGTTACATTTGACCCAAAGTTCAGTAAAACTTGTGAATGTAACTTGTGATAACTTTCATCGACTTATTTTCCACAACTCGCTTGACTTCAAAACATAACACATGACTATCATACGACTAACGTAATTCATAACATGAACTCCTTATCATGTTAAGCATCCTAGTCTCACCCTAATTTACATGTTATAACATTCCCAACTTGCCGACTTTCGACGATTCATTATTTTCTTCAATTCCTTTAGCTTCTGAACCTCCCAACCCTCTTTGTACTTGTTGTTCATGATCTTCAATATTTGTAACTTCTGAGCTAACATGATTAACTTATTTTTGTACACTTTCAAAGATGATCTCATTTATGGTCCAACATTAGTTTGCTTACGACGTACTTTTACGTACGAAAATATAGGGTGTAACATCATTCCCCCCTTAGGAACATTCGTCTTCTAATGTTTATTCTTAGAGACTTTGGAAAATTTTGCCAGAGAATCCTTCGTACACTAGACTAAAACCAACCTGCACGCAGCCAGAAAACATACTATACATGCCATACATGGCCAATGTCTATAAATAGCAACACTTGGCCTCACACGCCCGTCAATCTTAAATACTGAAAGTCAAAAATATGAGCTTACCTGATGACCTATTGGCCTGAATAGAGCTGTGCTGATGTATCCTATCTCGAGCCATATCTTTAGTTTGAAATAGGTGAGGGTATTTAGACTTTATTTCTTCCTCCGCTTCCCACGTCATCTCTTCCACATTCTTGCTTCTCCATAAAACCTTCACTGAGGCTACCTCCTTATTTCGTAGCTTGCAGATTTGTCGGTCTAGGATGGAAACTTGAACTTCCTCGTATGACAAATCATCCATAATCTGTACTTCATTAGCGAGCACCACTCAAGTAGGATCGCCCGTGCATTTTTGTAGCATAGATACGTGAAAAACTGGATGGACAGACTCCAATTTCGAAGGCAATTCTAACTCATAAGCTACTTGGCCCACTCTCCGAATAATCCTATAAGGTCCAATTTACCGTGGGCTAAGCTTGATTTTCTTTCCAAACCTCATCACCCCCTTCATAGGCGACACCTTTAAGAACACCCAGTCATCAACCATGAACTATAGGTCTCGTCGTCGCACGTCGGAATATGACTTCTGACGACTCTAGGCTGTCAACAGTCGCTCCTAGATAAGCTTTACTTTCTCTATGGTCTGCTGAATCAAGTTTGGCCGATGTAACCCAGCTTCTCCAACATCAAACCACCCTATAGGCATTTTTCTACACTTACGCCCATACAAAGCCTCGTACGGAGCCATCTGGATACTGGAGTATGGTAACTGTTAGTATATGCAAACTCGATTAGAGGCAGATGTTCATCCCAACTTCCTTTAAAATCCAATGCTCGTAACATATCCCCGAGCGTCTGAATTATGCCCTCTGCTTGTCCATCAGTCTGTGGATGAAAAGCTGTGATGAGATTCACCTGAGTCCCGAGACCTCTCTAAAATGACCTCCAGAAATGTGCTATAAATTGGGGCCCACGGTCAGATATAATAGATACTGGTACTACGTGTAGCCGCACTATCTCCTTAATATATAACTTCGCATAATCTTTGGCTGTATATGTAGATCTAACTAGTATGAAATGGGTTGATTTTGTGAGCCTATCGACTATCACCCATATAGAATCGAACTTACGATGAGAACGAGGCAAACCTGTGATGAAGTCCATGTTTATCGCCTCCCATTTCCACGTCGGGATCTCTATAGTCTGCATTAGCCCTCCGGGTTTCTAGTGCTCTACCTAACCTGCTGGCAACTAGGACACTGGGCGATAAAATCAGCAATGTTCTTCTTCACATCGTTCCACTAGTACACATCCTTAATGTCATGATACATCTTCGTCGACCTAGGATGAATGGAGTACCATGAATAATGTGTCTCTGACATAATCCTATCTCGTAGCCCTGCTACATCTGGAACACATAGAAGACCCTTATATTTAAGAATCCCATCTCCTTTGAGCTCTAACAACGACTTCTTCTGCTGTGGAACTCGCTCCCTCAAGTCGGCCAACTCTGGGTCCTCGTACTACCTTTCCTTCACTTCAGCTATGAGAGATGATTTTGCAGTATTTTAGAGTACAAATCCACCATCGTCAGAATCTACTAACTGAACCCCCAAACAGGCCAATTGATGAATTTCTCTAGCTAATTGTCTTTTCTCAGCCTCTACATGTGCTAAGCTACCCATAGATCGGTGACTTAAGGCATCTGCTACAACATTAGCTTTCCCTGGATGGTAGAGAATGTTAACATCGTAATCTTTCAATAACTAGCCATCGCCTCTATCGTAAATTCAACTCTTTTTGCTTGAAGATATATTGCAGGCTTTTATGATCTATAAATACATCAGCAGAAACACCATATAAATAATGCCGCCATATCTTAAGTGCATAGACAACCGTAGCTAACTCAAGGTCGTGGGTCGGATAATTTTTCTTGTGCTTCCTCAACTGCCTTGAATCATACGCAATTAACTTCCTATGTTGCATTAGGACACATCCTAACCCGACACCTAAGGCATCACAATACACGGCATAACCCTCTAGACCCTCTGGAAGTGTTAGAACTAGCGCTGAGGTCAGCCTGTTCTTAAGCTCTTGGAAACTCCGCTCGCAAGCCTCTGTCCGTTGAAACATAGCTTCTTTCTGAGTCAGCTTCATCCATGGTGCCGAAAGGGAAGAAAAACCCTCTACAAACCTCCGATAGTAGCCTGCTAAGCTTGGAAAGCTACGAACCTCTGCCGAAGTGGTAGGTCTAGGCCAGGATTTCACGGCCTCAATCTTCTGAATGTCTACCTTTATACCATCATCGGATACAATATGCCCCAAGAATGCTACAGACTTC
Source organism: Nicotiana obtusifolia (assembly GCA_002018475.1). Lineage (NCBI taxonomy): Eukaryota > Viridiplantae > Streptophyta > Magnoliopsida > Solanales > Solanaceae > Nicotiana > Nicotiana obtusifolia. The sequence goes on along the minus strand of MCJB01050663.1, from coordinate 63,534 downwards.
AACCAGAACTCACATTTAGAAAACTTAGCATACAACTTACGATCACGAAGGGTTTGGAGTACCGCTCGTAGGTGGTCCGCATGCTCCTCCTCTGAACGTGAATAAACCATAATATCATCAATAAATAATATCACGAACAGATCTTAAAATGGCAGGAATAGGCTATTCATCAAGTCCATATATACGACGAGTGCATTTGTCAACCCGAAGGACATGACAAGTAACTCGAAGTGGCCATATCAGGTCCTAAAGGTTGTCTTTGGAATATCTTTCTCCCGAACTCTGACTTGGTGGTACCCTGACCTCAAATCTATCTTTGAGAAGCATCTAGCCCGCTGCAATTGATCAAACAAGTCATCAATCCTTGGAAGTGGATACTTATTCTTAATAGTTCCCTTTTTCAGCTACCTATAATCGATACACATCCTTAGTGAGCCATCTTTCTTGCACACAAATAGTACTGGTGAGCCCCAAGGTGAGGTACTGGGTCTGATGAAACCTTTCTCCAGCAAATCTTTTAACTGCTCCTTCAACTCCTTCAATTCGGTAGGTGCTATTCTATACGGAGGGATGGATACTGGTTGAGTTCCCGGAAGCAAATCGATGCTAAAATAAATCTCTCGCTCTGGAGGAATACCTGGAAGCTCTTATGGAAACACATCTGCGTACTCTTTGACTATTGGAATAGACTGATGTGTACGTGTCTTAGCATCTGCATCTCTAACTCGCACAATATGATAAATGCACCCTTTTGCGATCATTTTCTTCGCCTTCAGATAGGAAATAAACCTAGCTCTGGGTGTCGCTGCATTACCTACCCATTCAAGGACTTGCTCACCTAGAAAATGAAATTTGGCTGCCTTTGCTCGACAGTCCACTGTGGCATAGCAAGCTGCCAACCAGTCCATGTCCATGATAGCATCAAAATCCATCATCTCTAGCTCAACTAGGTCGGCTGAGGTCCGATGACTACAAACTATCACCATACAACCTCGGTAAACCCGTCTAGCAATAATCGATTCTCCCACCGGTGTAGATACCGCAAAAGGATCACTTAGTATTTCAGGCACTATACCAAACTTCCCCGCAACAAATGGGGTAATATACGATAAAGTAGATCCTGGGTATATCAAGGCATAAGCATCGCGAGAGCAAATGGTCAATATACTGTCATAACGTCTGGTGAAGACTCCTGGTCCTGTCGACCCGCTAAAGCATAGATACGGTCCTGGTTACCACCTTAACTTGAACCTCTACCTCTGCCTCGACCTCTACTAGCCGAAGACTGAGACTCGTGCCTTGAAGGATGCACGAACATAGATGATCTTGTTATTGAACTCGCTGGTTGTGCCATACCCCCAGAATCTCTATTTGAGATATCTCGCATCATATGCCCCGGATGCCCACATGTATAACAAGCATCAGAACCTGCTCAAAATTGGCCCAAGTGTCCTCTACCACAGATGTCACACTGCAGTAGAAAATGATTATGTCTACCATGAACCTCGCCGTTGCTGCAAACCCGATGCCCATGAGTTCTCACCTAGTCCTGACTAAGTATAGCGGTCATACTTGTAACCCTGTAACTGAGGTGGTGGAGGCCTAGGTGGCCGTCCGAAGTACTGGGGCCTGTAACTACCCTCAGACTGCTCTTGAGACTTGGCAAATCTTATCCTCTTACACTGCTCTTGCTCAGTCCTCTCTGTACCCTGCTGCCGACGCTTACCCCTTCCTATTTCTGGATATATCCATACTATTCTGAAATGCAGCGGTGGCACATGCCTCGGTCAACTCTGGGGCCAACCCTACTATAAACCTATGGATCCTGTCCCACATAGTAGCAACTATGGATGGTGCATATTTGGCCAATGAGTCAAAACAGAGACTATACTCTCGAACACTCATATTACCCTGCTTGAGGGCTAGAAACCGATCGACTCGAGCCTGTTGGATCTCCCGCGGTAAGTACTGGTCAAGGAAGGCATCTAAAAAATTCTCACAAATAGCTAGAGGTGCATCCCGTCCCCAGGACCTCTCCCATCCCTCGTACCAAAGGATGCTATATCTTTGAGTCAAAAAGCTGCTAGCTCAACTGCCTCTTTCTCCGTGGAATAGATAACCCGAAAGATCCTGTGAAGCTGATCAATGAAATCCTGCTGGTCCTCCCTCTGATATGTCCCCGTGAACTCTAGAGGACTCAAAGCAATAAACTCTCAGACCCTTGAACTCACCGACCCCTCAGAAGATCCTGTACTTTATGCCCAAGCCTGTTTGTGGGTAGCTACCAACTATGTCATCAAATGCACCATACTCCTTAAGTCCTGATCTGATGGAACTGGAGGGGGAACTGGATGTGCGATATCCCTAGGAATCTTCTCAAGTGGTGGAGGAGCTAGTAACGGCTGAGTAGAGGTCTCGCCTTGGGCCTCAGACTAGGCCCCATCTACTGGGCATACCTTGCTGGTCCCCTGACCTGCTGCTATATCTCTCCTCTGGCTAGCCATAGTCTTCTTAGTCACCGTCATCTGTGTATGCAAACACCAGCACGTAAGTTTAACTAAACTTTCTTGTAACTCAGTTCTACAACACAATTTAGAATTGAAAGAATGGTAACCAACTCCTAAATGCCCTGTAGTTCCCTGCTTATATAATGTGGTGCAAGACACATCTATAAACAAGACCCTACAAGACACGGCTTGTAGATTCCCTCGGACAAAACAACTCTGATACCAAGTTTGTCACGCCTCGAACATGGGGGCGAGACCGGCACCCGGTGCCTTACTTAACCTAGCGTACCAACTTGTGACTGAGGGACTCTGAACATACAATGTCATACTTTGTCCATGGGGCCACATCGCACGACAATTTGCGAAGCAAAATATAAAACAAACGGAAACTAGCTTTGACTAAACATCAATATAAAGCTGCGGCGACAAGGCTGTCATAACTACTACAGCTGACAAACCAACAAAATATATATACGAAACCTACAAACCCAACATGCTGCATTAACTGACAGGATATGTCTACAAGCCTCTTCTGATGGATGTACTGTGATCGGAACAGGGCCCCCACCTACCCATAACATATATACATATATACACAATATGTACACAAAACCCTAGACTCAGCAACTCCGAAGGACGTGGAGCTTACCGCTCAAGCTGAACTCGGGTAACACCTACTGAGGAGGTCTACCCATCTGTCTATTTGAACCTGCATACATGAAATGCAGCGTCCCCAGAAAAGGGACGTCAGTACAAAATAATGTACCTAGTATGTAAGATAATAAAATAACTTAAAGATGAAACTGAACTGATAATATAATAACTGAAAGTAACTGGGAGTCAAAGATGAAACTGAACTATAAGGCTCGATACGTGTAACTGCTCGACCATAGTGGGCTCGCTCATAAGCGCTCGGCCATACTAGGATAAGTATCTTAGCCATTCTGGGCTCGCTCATAGGCACTCGACCACAGTAGGCTCGGTATATAACTTGCCATCTGATCGGAGGTTGCTCAATAAGGGCCTGCCTATCGATTATAGCTCGATGGTGGTGAAAATACTGTAATACTGTAAATATATGTAGACCCTTTCCCTTCTTGACTAGAAGAAGACAATACTTAACTGAATATAAAGTCCCAATAAGGGATAATACTATAACTTATGAGACTAGGATAATGTACATAAGTTCAGGAATACGAACTTCTCTTTATGCCTCGTTATCAAACTCATGTAGTTACGGGATCATGCCAAAATGAAGAAAGGTTTAGCCTTAACATACCTTATCACAATCTTTCCAATCACCAAGTTGAACTCGCCTCTTCGCACCTTAATCTACAACAACAATAATAATAGTATCATTTAGTTACGAAGGGTACAACTATCACACAACGAACGACAAGCTTATTTTGTATTAAAACGGGCAGCATCTCCCCTATAATTCTTACTTCCTACAAATTCAAGATAACAAAAATAACACAAGAACAAAAAAATATCAATATATATACATTATTTTCCAACCTCATATACAGCCCAACACACCCCAATCTCTTCATACACAAAACGATCACCATAGTAGTGTCAAATAGCCCAAAAATATTACGACGAACGACCAGCCCACCACCATAAATTTATGTGGTGTTTCTCCACACCCTTCCTCCTCCTAAACTCCATAAAATAGTAGTAAAACACGCAATCCAATAGTAACACAAAACAGTCCACAAAACAGTCCGGTACAAGTGAATAACTCGAACTCACGGCTTCCTATCACCGTCCCGTGAGTTCTTACAATTATAGAACGACTTTTCATACATCTCCAGCAGAAAAAATGGATAAAATATAGAATTAAACTTACCTTATTTGTTTAATAACTCAGCTACTATATTGGTTCTTCAAGCTTTAGGTTTTACCTCCAACTAGAACTTGAAAAGGAGAGAAATTCAACTAGGGTTTGTGTGTAATTTTTGGGAGGATGTGTGCAGAGGTTTAGGTCTGGTTATTGTTCCCTATTATAAGTGTATTATATGAAGGAAATAGGCCTTTAAAAGGTCTCTTTGGACGACCTAACTGGCCCATTTTCGGACTCTCATTTAAGCAAGTAGGTGACATACCTACTTGTCACCTAGAAGCATGTGCAATCTCACAAAAACATATATATATGTATCTCTCTATTACAATGTCGTATTGACAAACGGTTTAATGCTTTAGAAAATAGACTCATATATATTCAATTTGATGGGTGGAACACCACGTAATTCTAAGTATATTGGGAGAAAATTGCAGTTACATTTGACCCAAATTTAAGTAAAACTTATGAACGTAACTTGTGATGACTTTCATCGACTTTTGTTCCACAACTCGCTTGACTTCAAACCATAACACACGAATATCATACGACTAAAATAGCTCATAACATAACCTCTTATCATGTTAAGCACCCTAGTCTCACCCCAAAAGTACATGTTATAACATTTTCAACTTGTCGACTTTCGACGAAACGTTATTTTCTTCAATTCCTTTAGCTTCTGAACCTTCCAACCCTCATTGTACTTGTTGTTCATGATCTTCAATATTTGTAACCTCCGAGGTAACAAAATTAACTTACTTTATATACTCTCAAAAATGATCTCATTTTTTGTCCTACATTAGTTTACTTACGACGCACTTTTATGTACGAAAAATATAGGGTGTAACAAATAAATTCGTACAATAGAGATTAGAAGAAAGAGAAGTTTTTCTAACAGCCCTGTAGCCTCTTGAAGATAAGTACATACATTTCTGCGCCGATCAGTAAGACTCTCCTATACTTTCTCATGACTCGTGAGACCTAAGCAACCTAGTACTCTAATACCAGCTTGTCACGATAGCCAACAACCAATAAGTAAAAATAAAATTCAAAAATAGTATAAAATAGTCTCAGATGAAATAATTTAAATAATTAAATTCAATAATAATAATAAATTAAAAACTATCGCACGATCTAGTGTCATTGAGTGCATGAGCTCTACAGAAATTAAATACAGATTCTGAACCAAAACACATTACTATCTTAAAGATTTAATAAAAATGGTATGAACTAAGAAAAAGGGATTTCAAGTCTTGCGAATAGAACAACAACTACTTCAAAATCTACAATAGGTATAGATGCCACTATCTAGCACTCACCCCTCTCAGTAGTACCTGGATCTACACAAAAAGTGCAGAGTATAGTTTGAGTAGAACTAACCCCATGTTGTAATGACCCAATCAGTCGTTTTTATTTTTAGATCCCTGTACCCCTATTTAAGACTTCTCATATGTTCTTTTACTGATTTATAACTTGTGGGGATGATTGGTTTGGCTTTGGAAGGGTTCAGGTAGAATTCAGAACACTTAGTTTCATAATAGTGGTCTAAGGTGGCCGAATTTGACTTGAGTCAACACTTTGAGTAAATGACCTAGGAATTGGGATTTGAAGGTTACAAGAGGTCCGTACAATGATTATGGACTAGGACATATGTTCATATTGAGTTTGGGGGAACCGGGAGCGTTTCAGCGCTTATTATTAAAAGTTGGTGCGTTGAAGGTTTTAGAGTTTTCGAAGTTTGGTTTGAAGTAGACTTTGGTGTTATCAATATCTGTTTTGGATTCTGAGCCGTGGAATAGTTCATATAGTTATTTTTGACTTGTGCTTAAGATTTGACATCATTCCGAGTTGTCTAAGTATGATTCCTTGCGTTCAGAGCTAGTTGGAAGAAGTTTGAAGTTCAAAGGTTGATTAATTTAGTTTTGAGGTGCAATATTTGTTTCAATGTTGTTTTAAATGTTACCAGACCTTAAGTAGGTCTGGATTATGTTTTTGAACTTGTTGGTGCATTTGGACGGGGTACCGGGTGGCTCGGGTGTGTTTTGGACCACCTGGAGTTAAGTCTAAAATGGTAGATTTCTAGTGTTGGTTTCCTTCTTCACGAACGCGGAGGGAGTCTCATGTTTGCGATGAAGGATTTGTGATGGAGGTGTTTTGTGCCTCGCATTTGTGAAGGTGGGGTTGCATTCGCAAAGGCTGGGGACTATGAGGCTTCACGTTTATGAGGGGTAGGACGCGTTCGCATAGAAGGAGATGGGACTGGGGTATGCTAGGCCATTGGTGTTTGCATTTGCAAAGCTTTGGCTAGGTTAGCTTTTTTCTTCACGATCGCAAGGGGACTTTCGTGATCACGAAGAAGGGTCGATGGGAAGAACACTTTTTAAAAATCGGCACTTAGGCTCATTTTCTCATTTTCACACCTAGCTTGGCTGGTCTTGGAGCTTTTTAGAGAGGGATTTTTATCTAAAATTTTAAGGTAAGTGATTTCTATCCAATGTGAGTTTAATACATAAATTATGGGTAGATTTTAACATAGAAATTGTAGAAATTATGGGTTTTTGTTGAAAAACCTAGAGTTTAGTAAAAATTTGGATTTGACCGCAAAATTCACTATTAAATTGAGTATAAATAATATATTTGAGTTCGTAAGGTCATGGGTGACATTTATCTATGAAATTTTTTGGAATCTGGGCACGTGTGCTCGGGGGCGACTTTTATGAACATTTTGAATTGGCTTGGAAAATTACTCTAATAGATGAATTATTAAGTATTGAGTATATATTGATAAGTTTGTACGATGTTTGAAGAGTTTCGGGTTGCTCGGCATTGTTGTGAGGCGACTAGTATGGTTTGTGATGAGTAAAGGACTTGGAAGCAAGGTAATTCTGTTTCCTAATCTTGTAAGAGGAAATTATCCCCGTAAGTGCTTTAATCGTTATGTGCTACTTATTCTTGCTTCTTCAACTTGTAAGTTTAATTACTTAAATTTAAAATTGAATTATTATTAAGGATTATGTTAGGCCGAGCTTCATTACCTTTAGTTTTTGGCGGGATACTTAAGTGTTGATAAAATCATGCTTTCTTTATGTGTCCATCTTTGTGTTGTAATTGTTTGACCCATAATTCGAAGAGCTTCTCTATTATTGTGGATCAGGCTATACACCTAAGTAGTGCTATAAAATAGCATTATGGATCGGGTCGTACGACCTCGACAGTATATTTGAGATGCATTTATGATTTGCGCCGGTCGACCCTCTACAATGTACGCAATTATTAGGAAATTGCGCCGTACAACTTCAACATAATTCTTGCGTAAATTCACTTGGAGTCAGAATATACATGAGATTTCCCTTTTTGATTTGAGACTTGGTGTTTACTTGATATTCCTTATCTGTTTGAGATAGCACATAATATTTGAGGATTTCAAACCGTCATTATGTTGAAGGATCATGTTATTTGCTGTTTCTTATTTCATTATTACTGTTGTGTTTCATGCCTATTTATAATTCACGTACTTTATTTATTGGACCACTAGTAAGTATCGATGACGACCCCTCGTTACTACTTCTTCGAGGTTAGACTAGATACTTACTGGGTACATGTTGATTTACGTACTCACGCTACACTTTTGCATTAATTGTATAGGTACAGAGGCTGGTACATCTAGTGGCCATTCGGGCGTACATATGCACTATCCGGAAACTTAGTGGTGAGATGCTCCAAATGCTCCAATTTTGCAACACCCGGAGTCTCTTTCTTGTTGAATTTACTAATTCTGTCTATTTCATTTCAGACAGTAGTTATAGTGGTTTTTATATTCTACTAGATTGCTCGTGCACTTGTGACACTGGGTTTTGGGAATTTTTAGTAGATATTTATGGTTTTGCTTAATACTGTCATCATTTAATTTTTATGTTTTTATTAATGATTTATATCTCCATGATTTTCTTAGCATTAATTTTTCGTATTTAATAAAACTCATGATTTTAAAAGTACTAAAATGAATAATTTAGTTGAAAGTTCACTGTTGGTTTGCCTAACAGCGACGTTGGGCGTTATCACGGCCTATAGTGAGAATTGGGTCGTGATAGCTTGGGATTAAAGAACTAGGTTCACATAAGTCTCTCAAGTGATAAGTAGGCTTAGTAGGGTCTTGCGAATAGGTATGAAGACGTTCGTACTTATCTTCGAGAGGCTATAGGGTGTTAGGAAACTTGTCTTTCTTCATCTCCTATCATGCAGTTGATGTTGGGCTAAGTATCTTTCTCTTATTCTCTCACATATGTTAAGAACGCGCGTACAGCTGTACCCGCTGGCAGAGGAGCTATTCCCCAGGTTGTTAAAGGAAAAGGCAAAGATCAAGGGAGGGCCACAACTTTTGCTAGAGGATGGGGACGTCCAGGAGTTGCTCCCATTGTGCCACTAGTGGATCCGATGGAGGATCCTATTATTGAGGAGCAGTATGAGGTTCTTGCAGCTAAGCCGGCTCTGGTGGATTTTATGACCGCACCGAGATTTCAAGAGGTCATGGGCCATATGCTATGGTTCATGGATTCTATGACTTAGGCTGGTATATTTCTGGCAGATCCGGCCACATCTCAGGAGGAAGGGGAGCACGGACCCGTACCGCTTATGCTCCAGGGCCTGCTACTATCGTTTATCAGATCCCAGGTGCACTACCTGCGGGTGGGGCTCAGCTAGTTGTAGCAATTAATCTAGAGACCAAACCCGCCTCGACCATTGAGGAGCAGAAGCTGCGGGAAAGATGGACTAGGCTTCGTCCTACTATCTTAGGCGGTGAGCGCCTATAGGATTTCATTGATTATTGCAGGGAGAGGCTACATAATATGGGAGTAATAGAGTCCAACAGGGTGGACTTCACCACATTTCATCTAGAGGAGAAGGCCCATAGATGGTGGCAGTCTTATCTCTATTACAGGCCATCAGCTTCACCTCCCTTGACTTAGGACCAGTTCATACGTCTCTTTTTGGAGAGGTAAATTCCACCCTCGCAGTTGGAAGAGTTACGGGGTCAGTTCTAGCGGCTCCAGCAGGGTCAGATGTCCGTGACTAACTATGAGGCGAGATTCTATGAGTTGTCTCGCCATGACTTATGATACTCCCTACAGATGTAGAGAGAGTGCGGAGGTTTACTGTGGGTTTGCACTATGGTATCTAGGTTTCTATGGTCCGAGAGGCCGAGATGGGGACTCTTTACGATCAAGTTGTAGATATAGCTCGAAGGATCGAACCTATCTGCAACCAGGGCCGAGAGTATGCATCAAGGGATAAGCATTATTAGCATTCTGGTAAATTCAGTGGCGCCCCATGTGGGGGCATAGGTCAGTTCATGAGGGGCCAGTCTAGTAGACCCATATAATTAGCACCATCGCTTGCTCGGGGTTCCTTAAGTGGGTATTTAGGCCACCGAGGTTAGATCCAGGGTCAGCAATCTTCCGCACCAAGATGTTTCTATGAGTGAGGGGAGCTCGATCATATGAGGAGGTATTGCCCCAGGTTTCGGGGCAAGGCAATACAGCAAGGCCATCAGCCCATGATCATTACACCAGCTACCGCACCACTTGTTCAGTCGGCCAAAGGCGGAGGGCAGGTGAGTAGGTGTCGCCCTAGAGGTGGAGGCCAGTTAGGATGTGCTCCAGTGAGATTTTATGCCTTCCCAGCCAGAACAAATGCAGTAGTCTCAAACGCCATGATCACATGTATTATTTTTGTCTGGAGTAGGCATGCTTCGGTACTATTCGATCTAGGGTCTACTTATTCATATGTATCTTGTCTATGTTCTCCTTATCTGAATGTATCTCGTGAGTCCTTGGGTGTTCGTGTATATGTGTCCACGCCAGTGGGTGATCTTGTTGTTGTGGATCGGGTTTACTGGTCCTGTGTAGTGGGTTTCTATGGTTATGAGACCAGTGCGGATCTTCTATTGCTTGATATGACCGACTTTGAGGTCATCTTATGCATGGATTCGTTGTCTTCGTACCATGCCGTTCTTGATTGCCATGCCAAGACTGTTACCTTGGCGATGCAAGAGTTTCCTAGATTGGAGTGGAGAGGCTTATCTATCTGTACGTGAAGTCGGGTTATCTCTTTCTTGAAGGATCTACATATGGTCGAGAAGGGTTGTTTGGCCTATTTGGCTTATGTTTGGGATACCGCTGTGGAGACTTCCATGATCGATTCACTTCCCATGGTGCGGGAGTTCTCCTTTTGATCTATCAAGCATGCCACTAAATCGTGATATCAGTTTCCGCATTGATTTGGCACCAGGCACCCAGCCTATCTCTATCTCGCCTTATCGTATGGCTCCAGCAGAGTTGAGAGAGTTGAAGGAGAAGTTTAAGGAGTTGCTCGAGAAGGGGTTCATCAGGCCGAGCATGTCGCCTTGGGGTGCATCGGTATTATTTGTGACGAAGAAGGATGGGAGTATGCGAGCGTGCATTGATTATTGCCAGCTGAACAGAGTCACTATCAAGAATAAGTACCCTTTGTCGTGCATTGGTGATTTGTTTGATCAGTTACAAGGTGCTAGAGGGCTCTCGAAGATCGGCTTAAGATATGGGTGTCATTAGTTGAAGATTCATGCTTTTGATACTTAGAAGACGACTTTCCGGACTAGATATTGGTGTTATGAGTTTCTAGTGATGTCCTTTAGCTTGACTAACGCCCCAATGGCATTTATGGATTTGATGAATCGGGTGTTCGGGCCATATCTTGACTCATTTATCATTTTCTTCATTGATGACATATTGATCTACTCGCGTAGTATGGAGGAGCACGAGCAGGATTTGAGGATAATGCTTCAGACCTTTGGGGAACAAAAGCTATATGCTAAGTTCTCCATGTGCGAGTTGTGGTTAGATTCTGTGGATTTCTTGGGGCATGTTGTATCAGGAGAGGGTATTAAGGTGGATCCCAGGAAGGTCGAGGTAGTTCAGAGTAGGCCTTGTCCCACCACAGTGACTGAGATCAGAAGTTTCTTGGGGCTAACAGGCTATTATCGTTGATTCGTAGTGTAAGGCCCCGTAAATTTCACCTAAAATCCAAGATTACGCGGTGGCAAATTAGGCTAATATGTTTGGTTAATGAAGAACAGACCTATGAAGAAATTTTAGTTTGCATTCTTGATAGGCAAGTCTGAACGCTAAGAAATAAAGAAATTGCCTCCGTCAAAGTGTTATGGTGAAACTAGTAGGTTGAAGAGGCCACCTGGGAGGCCGAGGAAGAAATGAAAAAGTACCCTCATTTGTTTGAATAGCTATGTAATAGTTTCTATGAAATTACTTCCTATGAACTATGTATCACTTGTACAGTTTATGCTCAGAATGTTTCCTTTCTAGTAATATACTGCTTATGAGGCCATGGTTGGTGTTGTTTCATATTATCTTGCATGGTTGGATTATGTACATGCTATTAGGATTAGTTTCTGGGATTCTCTGACAGGTGAATAGGCCCAGTTACAAGGGAAACCCTGTCGAAATTTTTGGGAATTTGGGGAGTTAGGAAAAAATTGGGACTGCTAGTGTGTGAAGTAACAACTGGGTCATGTTGAGTACTAATGATGGGTTTAGACCCTCATTCGAGGACGAATGATCTTAAGTGGGGGATGATGTAAGGCCCCGTAAAATTTCACCTAAAATTCGAGGTTCCGTGGTGGCAGGGTAGGCTAATATGTTTGGTGATGGTAGAAATTCTTCGCGCTGAGCTTGCTCGCCGTAGTCCGCACTTTTTGGGTCGAACAATGCGCTAGGGAGTTAAAGGAAAATGTTGGGAGAAAAAGACATTTTTGTGGTCCACTATGTAGCCGCAGAGTGAAGTAGAAACTTGAGCAAACTTTTTGGGCCATTATGCGGCCGCAGAATTACTTTGCGGGCCGCAGATTACATCGCAATATCGAGATGAGGAATTTCGATAATTGATATGTGGACTGTAGAACGGCCTCGTACCCTGGCAGGGGTGCCCAGTTCCGGAGGGCCATTTTGCGGCCCATCTTACGGACAACAGAAGCATTATGCGAATGCAGATTCTGTTCCGGAGCTTCATTTTTTTGGTTTTTATAACCCGACCCCATTTTGTTATAGAGACTCTATGGACCATTTCTTATGTAAGAACCTAACATTTTGAGAGTGAGAAAGTGCTCTAGAGAGGGAGAGAGTTCCTCAACCAATTGTTCCTTAATTCTTACTCAAATCTTGGAGGATTAACAAGGAAAACACACTAGGTTTTCATCCTAGAGGTAAGATTCTACACCCTAACCCTCAATTTCGAAATTTATCTAAAAATAGGTATTTAGTAAGGCAATTTTTGGGTGTGGGAGTTGTTCCAAATGCACGCATGTGTAATCAAGGGGTGTAGGAAGATTATTGGGCTAAAAATAATAGATAATGGGTGGATGGTGGAACCCACCATAGTAGGGCCTTGAAACCTTAATGCACACTTAGTGTTTGATAAAACGCTCGAATGAGCTGGAAGCATGATCTTCTTCCTAATTTTTGGTTCAATTTGTTATATTTCTGAAATACATCGAAGTTGCTAATATTCCTGGAACATTTTAGAGTTTAAGGAAGCTCAAGTGAGGTATGTTGGCTAAACTCTTCCCTTAGATTTGAACCCCACAATGTCATTGTAAGTCCCAAGTTACTCATTATGAATCAATTATTCCGAATAAACTTTGTGCCAAAAGACTTTTGTGTTCAATTTGTATTCCAAATGCTCTTGTTAAGTTGTACTACTATTTGGTAATGTGTTCAAAGTATTGGTTGCTTAGCTAAATGCTATGTCTTCAAGTTGCATTTCAAATGATAGCTAATGCCAATTGTGAAAGAAATCTCAATACACTTAAGACTCTTGTTTTCTCATATGTATGCTTATTTTCTTGAACATAAATGCCTTGTTGTTGAAAATCCATGATTATGGTTGAAAGTGACAAGGTGAGCACGAAATATAAAAATACGAAATATGGACAAATGCTACACAAAAAGGGGATATTACAATTGTGACCACTAGTGCCAATGAAATAAAAAGATGTGAAAGAGGTATGAAGTGGGGGTGATTGTTAGAAAAGGATGAACTCCCGAATGAGGCGGCCTAGCCGATCGGGTTATGATCAGACGCCATGCCGCACACATGGTGGTGATTGTGTTGGAAATTGAAATTGAAATTGTGACTGTGGTTGATGTCTCGGATGAGACGGCCTAGCCGATTGGGTCGTGATCGGATGCGATGCCACACAAGTGGTGGTGACTGTGTTGGAAATTATAATCGAAATTTTAAACGGTGGCTATCGGTACTAAGAATCTCCCAACTTAAATAACGAAATCACTTGAAAACTTGTCTTGTTCCTAACTTGATGTTTTAGGTATTGTTTGAGACTCCCATTGATTTTATGATTGTTCATTCTTGTTTTATCATTCGTTCTATTGAGAGGGTGCTTAGTTCATACTAGTGCTATTCCACGTGTACTAACGTCCCTTTTGCCGGGGGCACTGCATCTAATTGATGCAGGTGGTTCCACCACAGGCGGCTTTGACCGTTGATATCGGTACACCCTCTTCCCAGCTGAATTGGTGAGCCCACCTCATTCGGGGTCGTATATCTTTTGTCCTTATGTATTATGTTTGAGGTGTAGTCGGGGCCTTAATGCCGGCACTATCATTGTACCCTTTTGTATCTATTAGAGGTTCCGTAGATAATTTATGGGTGGTATGTCGGTGTTGGGAAATTCAAACTAGTAATTTTGGTAACTGAATCACACGTTCCACATCGAATTGTGAAAGTGTATGTATTCTGAAACTTATAGATGATGAAACTACTGATAATGAATTGGTGTCTCCTAAATCTCCTCACTGTCTAATTGCTGAAATAGATCTTCTCTTTATTCATGAGTGAGTTCGGGTAGAAGGTATAGTACAGGCTTACTCGGCCAGCTTATCTCGGTTGAGCGCTGGCCGCGCTCCCCGAGGTTGGGGCGTGATAAAATTGGTATTAGAGCCTAAGGTTTTAAAGTGTCCTAGGATTTCTCGGAGCCATGTCTAGAAGAGTCCTTCTTATCGGTGTGTTGTCGACCACATCTATAATTAGGAGGCTACTTGGACATTTAGGAATAATACCCTTCTTTGATGTTCTTGATCGTGCGATAAAGCTGATTATAGGATTGTTCCTCCTTCAACTCATGCATTGCTAAGCTTTCAGTAAATGGCTCCTAGAAAGAAGGCAAGAACTAGCCAAGGAGTCGATGTTACCCCAGCAGTGGAGATCGGTTCTATCATTAATGATGCGGGTGAAAACCCGAGGGGTGAGGATATTCCCCTAATTACTACACTACCTGGTTCTAGTATTCCTACTCAGGCTGCACCAGTTCCTACACCTGATGAGGGTGCAATGAATCCTCCAACTGATATTCTGGTTCCACCTCCAGCCTCAGTTTTCGGTCCCGGTGTTTCTGATGGGGATCTTAGGAGAGCCATACAGATGTTGGCTCAGATAGTGGCTTGGCAGGCCCAAAGGCCGAATGTTGCACCCACTTCTTCTAGTCAGCAAGGGGACTCTACTGGTTCCATGGTGAACAGGTTTCTTCAGTTAGATCCTCCAGTATTCACATGTACTGATCCAGAGGAGGACCCTCGGGATTTCATCGATGAGATGCACAAGACCCTTAGAGTTATGCGTGCTACTAAGATAGAGCGAGTGGAGTTGGCCTCCTAATGCCTGAAGGGGGTGGCCTATTCTTGGTTTGAGATGTGGGAGGACTCATGTGCGGAGTGGAGCCCTCCGGCGAAGTGGAGTGAGTTTGCTGACGCTTTCATGGATCATTTCTTACCTGCCAAGACTAAGGCAGACCATGCTGCTGAGTTTGAGAACCTAAAACAAGGTAGCAAGAGTGTGTGGGAGTACCATGTGGAGTTCACGCGCTTGTCCTAGTATGTTATTCACATGATGCCCACTATGGAGACTAGAGTGCGGCGGTATGTGGCCTTAGCCTCTTGGTTATCAATGAGGCCGTCACAGCTGCCTTGAATTCTGATATGAACTATGGGAAGAAGGTGGTATTTTCTCAAGCGAAAGAGAACTGTAAGTTGAAGAACAGAATGGAGCGAGAGGTTAGCAGTAAGGTCCGGTGCGCGGGCAACTTGGATAGTTCTTCTGGTGGTGGTGGCAGGTCAACATTCAAGGGAGGGTCATCAGTTCAATCCTAGTCTTTTTCTCAATCTTCAGTCAGTGCACCGCCATCAGGGCCTAGTCAGCAGCAGTGGAGTTGTTTTAGGCTCGGTCAGGGCAACAGGGGATCCTACCAGCAGGGTCGATCTGGTAGGAGATTCCAATAGCAGTAGAGGCCCCCATGACCTAGCTGTGGGAGGATGCACTTGGGAATCTGTTACATGAACCTACCCATATGCTACGGGTGCGGATTGAGGTGTCACATTCAGAGGGATTGTCGTTCACCCCGCTACGGTGGGGGCAGGGGTATAGCACAACCAGCTAGTTCTATGTCCGTAGCACCTGCTCCAGCCCGAGGCACTCCAGCACCCGTAGGGCGTGGTGTAGCTAGATGTGGTACGTATAGTTCGGGAGGACCTGACCATTTCAATGCTATGACTGGTCTCTAGAGAGCAGAGGCTTCTCCAGATGTTGTCACAGGTATATTGATTTTCCAATTTCATGATGTGTATGCTCTCATTGATCCTGGTTCGACTTTGTCCTATGTCACTCCTTATGTTGATATGGAATTTGGGATAGAACCGGAATAGCTTTATGAGCTGTTCTCTATATCTACTCTGGTTGGTGAGTCTATTGTGGCTGCACGGGTTTAGGAGGATTGTGTTTTCACGGTGCAAGATCTGGACAACATGGCCGATCTCATTGAATTGGGGATTGTTAGTTTTGATGTGATAATAGGGATGGACTGGCTCTATTCGTGTTTTGCCAAGCTTGATTGCCGAGCCAGAACTATGAGGTTGGAATTTCCAAATGAGCCAGTTGTTGATGGAAGGGGGATAATGTGGTGTCGAAGGGTAGGTTTATTTATTACCTTAAGGCCACAAAGATGATTAATAAGGGGTGTATCTACCATTTAGTTCGGGTTACAGACACCGATGCTGCGACACCTACACTTGAGTCCGTGCCTGTTGTGAATGAATTTCCGGGAGTCTTTTCGGGTGAACTCCCTGGGATTCCACCAGATAGGGAGATTGATTTTTGGATTGATGTGATGCCAGACACACAATCTATATCTATTTCGCCCTACAGAATAGCACCGGCAGAATTGAAGGAGCTAAAGGAACAATTGAGAGATTTGTTAGAAAAGGGTTCATCTGGCCGAGTGTGTCGCCTTGGGGCGCACCGGTCCTTTTTTTAAGGAAGAAAGATGGGTCACTGAGAATGTGTATTGATTATCAGCAGCTTAACAAGGTCACAATCAAGAATAAGTACCCACTACCAAAGATAGATGACTTGTTTGACCAGTTGCAGGGTGCTAAGCACTTCTCTAAAATTGATTTACGATCTGGGTACCACCAATTGAAGATCAGGGAGCAAGATATTCCGAAAACAGCTTTCAGGATCCGGTATGAGCACTTTGAATTTCTGGTAATGTCTTTTGGGCTAACAAATGCCCCAGCAGCTTTCATGGATCTTATGAATCGAGTTTTCAAGCTGTTCCTCGATTCTTTTGTGATAGTGTTCATTGACGAAATCCTTGTATATTCATGAAGTCGAGAGGACCATGCCGATCACCTCAAGGCAGCTCTTCAGACTCTACGTTAGCACCAGTTGTATGCGAAGTTTTTGAAATGTGAATTTTGGTTTGAATCTGTTACATTCTTGGGTCATGTTGTCTCTAGAGAAGGAATTAAGGCTGATCTTCAGAAGATTTCAGCGGTGAAGAATTGACCTAGACCTACTACCCCAACAGAGATTCGTAGTTTCTTAGGCTTAGTAGGTTATTACAGGATGTTTGTGGAGGGGTTCTCTACTCTTGCCTCTCCGTTGACTAAATTAATGCAGAAGGCAGTTAAGTTCCAATGGTCAAATGTTCGCGAGAGGAGCTTCCAGGAGTTGAAATCGAGATTGACTACGGCACCAGTGTTGACCCTACCAGAGGGTACAAATGGGTTTGTGGTGTATTGTGACGTTTCAAGTATCGGGCTTGGGTGTGTTTGATGTAACATGGCAAGGTGATAGCATATGCTTCTAGGCGACTCAAGAGTCATGAAAAGAACTATCCAACACATGACTCAGAACTTGCGGCGGTGGTATTTGCATTGTAAATTTGGCGTTATTATTTATATGGGGTCCATCTGGACATATTCACGGACCATAAGAGACTTCAATAAATTTTTAAACAGAAGGAATTGAATCTGAGGCAGAGAAGATAGCTTGAGTAACTCAAAGACTACGATATTGATATTCTATATCACCCGGGAAAGGCCAATGTTATGGTGGATGGTCTTAGCCAAAAATCAAGGGGTAGTTTGGCTCACTTGGAGGCATATAAAAGGCTGTTGGCCAAGGAGGTTCATCAGTTAGCTAGTTTGGGAGTTCGTCTTGCGGACTCTAGTGGAGGAGGGATGATTATGCAAAATAGGGCTGAATTGTCGCTTGTGGTGGAAGTCAAGGAGAAGCAATTCAACAATCCATTGTTGGTACAGTTGAAGGAGGGGATTCAAAAACATTATACCATGGCCTTTTCTCTAGACGTGGATGATTGTACCCTAAGGTACCAAGGGAGGCTATGTGTTCCAAATGTGGATGTTCTCCGGGAAAGAATCATGACCGAGGCTTACATTTCTAGGTATTCCGTGCACTTGGGCTCTACAAAGATGTATCATGATCTTAGGGAAGTCTATTGGTGGAACGATATGAAAAGGAACATACTGGAGTTTGTGGCAAGATGTCCAAATTGTCAACAAGTGAAGGCCAAACACCAAAGGCCCGGTGGGTTGGCGCAAAACATAGAAATCTCAATGTGGAAGTGGGAAATGATTAGCATGGACTTTGTGGTAGGGCTACCTCGCACTCCTCGTAAATTTGACTTAATTTGGGTGATTGTGGACCGACTCACGAAATCAGCACACTTTCTTACCTGTTAAGACTACCGACACAGCAGAACAGTATGCTCAGTTGTACATCAAGGAAATAGTTAGGTTGCATGGCACCCCAGTTTCTATTATCTCAGATCGAGGAGCAAAATTCACGGCTAAATTTTGGAAGAAATTTTAGCAAGGTTTTGGTACTCAGGTGAATCTTAGTACAACCTTCCATCCACAGATCGACGGGCAGGTAGAGCGGACTATTCAGACGCTTGAGGACATGTTGCGCGCTTGTGTTCTTGACTTCAAATATAGCTAGGATGATCATTTTCCACTCAGAGGAATTTTCCTACAACAACAGTTACCATGCTAGTATTCAGATGGCACCATTCGAGGCTTTATATGGTAGGAGATGTAGATATCTTATTGAGTGGTTCGAGATTGGGGAAGCAGAATTGGTAGGACCAGGCCTCATGCATCAGGCTATGAAGAAAGTTAATATCATTAAGGAGCGATTGAAGACTGCTCAGAGTAGTCAGAAGTCCTATTCGGATGTTCGTCGTAGGGATTTGGAGTTCAAAGAAGATGATTGGGTATTCTTGAAGGTTTCCCCCATGAAGGATGTAATGCGATTTGGTAAGAAAAGGAAATTGAGTCCGAGGTATGTCGGATTGTACAGAATCATTCAGAGGATCGGTGAGGTGGCGTACAAAATTGAGCTACCACCTGAGATGTCATTAGTGCACCCGGTATTCCATGTGTCTATGTTGAAGAATATAGTTGGAGATCCGTCGGTTATTGTGCCAGTAGAGAATATTGAGGTTAATGAAAAGCTGACCTATGAAGAAATTCCAGTTGCCATTCTTGATAGGCAAGTACGAAAACTAAAATATAAAGAAATTGCCTCCGTGAAAGTGTTATGGCGAAACCGGCATGTTGAAGAGTCCACCTGGGAGACTGAGGAAGAAATAAAAAAGAAGTACCCTCATTGTTTTGAATTGCTATGTAATAGTTTCTATGAAATTACTTAATATGAACTATGTATCACTTGTACAGTTTATGGTCAGGATATTTCCTTTCTAGTAATATATTGCTTATGAGGCCACCGTTGGTGTTGTTTCATATTATGTTGCATCGTTGGATTATGTATATGCTGTTAGGATTGGTTTTTGAGATTCTCTGACAGGTGGATAGGCCCATTTACAAGGGAAACTCTGTCGAAATTTTTGAGAATTTGGGGAGTTAGTCAAAAATTGGGACTGCTAGTGTGTGAAGTAATACCTAGGTCATGTTGAGTACTAATGACAGATTTAGACCCTCATTCGAGGATGAATGATCTTAAGTGGGGGAGGATGTAAGGCCCCGTAAAATTTCACCTGAAACCCGAGGTTACATGGTGGCGAGGTAGGCTAATATGTTTGGTGATGGTAGAAATTCTTCGCGCCGAGCTTGCTCGCCACAGTACGGGCTTTTTGGGTCGAACAGTGCTCTAAGGAGTTGAAGGAAAATGTTGGCAGAAAAAGACATTTCTGCCACCCACTATGCGGCCGCAGAATCACTCTGTGGGCTGCAAAATAGCCGTAGAGTAAAGCAGAAACTTGAGAAAAATTTGTGGGCCACTAGTGGTCCATTATGCGGCCGCATAATTACTTTGCCGGCCGCAGATTACATCGCAGGATCGACATGAGGAATTCCGAGAGGCGATTCTGCGGTCCGCTTTGCGATTGCATAATTGATATGCGGACTGCAGAATGTCCACATACCCAGGAAGGGGTGCCCAATTCCGGGGGCAATTTCACGGACCGCAGAAGCATTATGCAGTCGTATATGCCACCACAGATTCTGTTTCCGAGCTTTATTTTTTTGGTTTTTATAACCCGACCCCATTTCGTTATATAGACTCTATGGACCATTTCTTAAGTAAGAACTTGGAATTTCGAGAGTGAGAAAGTGCTCTAGAGAGGGAGAGAGTTCCTCAACCAATTATTCCTCAATTCTTACTCAAATCTTGAAAGATTAACAAGGAAAACACACTAGGTCTTCATCCTAGAGGTAAGATTCTACACCCTAACCCTCAATTTCGAAATTTAACTAAAAATAGGTAATTAGTAAGGCAATTCTTGAGTGTGGGAGTTGTTCCTCATGCACGCATGTGTTATCAAGGGGTGTAGGAAGATTATTGGGCTAAAAATGGTAGATAATGGGTGGATGGTGGAACCCACTATAGTAGAGTCTTGAAACCTTAATGCACACCTAGTGTTTGATAAAACGCTCGAATGAGCTGAAACCATGATCATCTTCCTAATTTTTGGTTCAATTTATTATATTTCTAAAATACATCGAAGTTACTAAGATTTCCGAAACATTTTAGAGTTTAAGGAAGCTCAAGTAAGGTGTATTGGCTAAACTCTTCCCTTAGAATTGAACCCCACAATGTCATTGTAAGTCCCAAGTTGCTCATTATGAATCGATTATTCCGAATAAATTTGTGCCAAAAGACTGTTGTGTTCAATAAGTATTCCAAATGCTCTTGTTAAGTTGTACTACTATTTGGTAATGTTTTCAAAGGATTCGTTGCTTAGCTAAATGCTATGGCTTCAAGTTGTGTTTCAAATGATAGCTAATGCCAATTGTGTAAGAAATCTTAATGCACTTAAGACTCTTGTTTGGTCAAATGTATGCTTATTGTTTTGAACATAAATGCCCTATTGTTGCAAATCCATGATGATGGTTGAAAGTGAAAAGGTGAGCACAAAATATAAAATTATGAAATATGGCCAACACGCCACAAAAAAAGGGGATATTACAATTGTGACCACTAGTGCCAAGGAAATAAAAAGATGTGAAAGAGGTATGAAGTGGGGTGATTGATAGAAAAAGGATAATTTCTCGAATGAGGAGGCCTAGCCGATTGGGTCGTGATCGGATACCATGCCGCACACATGGTGGTGACTGTGTTGGAAATTGAAATTGAAATTGTGATTGTGGTTGTTTTTTCGTATGAGACGTCCTAGCCGATTGAGTCGTGATCTGATGCCATGCCGCACACATGCTGGTGATTATGTTGGAAATTATAATCAAAATTGTAAACTGTGGCATATCGGTACTAAAGATCTCCCGACTTAAAATATGTAAATCACTTGAAAACTTGTCTTGTTCCTAACTTGATGTTTTGGGTATTGAGACTTCCATTGATTTTATGATTGTTCATTCTTGTTTATCATTCGTTCTATCGAGAGGGTGCTTAGTCATTTATACTAGTACTATTCCATGTGTACTAACATCTCTTTTGCCGGGGGCGTTACATCTTTAATGGATGCAGGCGGTTCCACAGCAGGCGGCTTCGATCATTAATAGCGGTACACCCTTTTCCCAGCTGACTTAGTGAGCTCCACCTCATTCGGGGTCGTATATCTTTTGTCCTTATGTATTATGTTTTGAGGTATAGCTGGAGCCTTGTTGCCGGAACTATCATTCTACCCTTTTGTATCTATTAGAGGCTCCATAGATAATTTGTGGGTGGTATGTCGGTGTTGGAAAAGTCAAACTAGTAATTTTGGTAACTACATCACACGTTACACATCAAACTATGAAAGTGTATGTATTTTGAAACTTATATATGATGAAATTGCTGATAATGAATTGGTGTTGTCGTTCACGTGAATCTCCTCACTATATAATTAATGAAATAGATCTTCTCTTTATTCAGGAGTGAGTTTGGGTAGAAGGTATTGTACAGGGTTGCTCGACCAGGTTATCTCGGTTGAGCGCCGGTCGCGCTCCCTGAGGTCGGGGCGTGACACGTGGGGGGTTTCTCATCTATTGCAACTCCTTTGACTAGATTGGATAAGAAGGGTGCTCAGTTCAGATGGTCCGATGATTGCAAGGTGAACTTTCAAAAGCTCAAGACCGCATTGACTACAACACTAGTGTTGGTTGTACCCTTTGGTTCAGGGATGTAATTGTGTATTGCAATGCTTCACGCGTTGGTTTGGGTTGTGTATTGATGTAGGAGGGGTGAGTTATTGCATATTCTTCACACCAGTTGAAGCCCCACGAGAAAAACTACCTTGTGCATGATTTGGAGTTGGCTGTGATAGTTCATGCTCTCCAGACCTAGAGGCATTATATTTACAGAGTGTCGTGCGAGGCTACTCCGATCACCACAATTTGCAGCATTTGTTTAAGCAGAGGGATGTTAATATGAGGTAAAGCATGTGGCTTGAGTTACTGAAGGATTATGAAATTACCATCCTCTATCATACGGGAAATGCGAATGTGGTCGCGGATGCCTTTAGCAAAAAGGCTGAGAGTATGGGTAGTTTGGCATTCATTTCAGCACGGGAGAGGCCATTGGCTTTGGACATTCAGTCCTTAGCTACCGACTTGTGAGGTTTGATATTTCAGAGCCCACTTGAGTTCTTGCATGTGTTGTAGCTCAATCTTCTTTATTTGAGCGTATCAAGGCTCATTAGTACGATGATCCGCACTTGCTGGTTCTTATAAAGACGGTGCTACGGGGTGATGCCAAGGAGGTTACTATCGGTTATGATGGTGTTCTGCGGCTCTAAGGCCGCTTATGTGTTCCTAATGCTGAAGGCTATGTGTTCCTAATGCTGAAGGCTTGATGGAGATGATCCTAGAGGAGGCATACAATTCTCGTTATCCTATTCATCTAGATGCCACGAAGATGTATTGTGACCTGAGGTAGCATTACTGGCTGCGCCGGATGAAGAAGGACATAGTCGAGCTTGTGGCGAGATGTCTAAATTGCCTGCAGGTTAAGTATGAGCACTAGAGGCCATGTAGCCTACTTCAGCAAATGGTTATACCAGAGTGCAAATGGAAGCGCATCATTATGGATTTCGTAGTTAGGTTGCGACGGACGTGGAGGAAATTTGACGCCGTTTGGGGCATTGTTAACAGATTGACCAAGTCTGCACACTTTATTTCGGTGATGACTACATACACTCCAGAGATGTTGGCCTAGATTTATATTCAGTAGATCGTCCGGTTGCATGGCGTGCCTATTTCCATCATTTCAGATAGAGGCACTTAGTTCAAATCACACTTCTAGAGAGCTGTACAGAGTGAGTTAGGTACCAGGGTAGAGCTGAGCACGACCTTTCATCCACAGACCAACGGGTAGTCAGAGCAGATAGTCCAGATTCTAGAGGATATGCTCAGAGCATGTGTGATTGACTACGGAGGGTAGTGGGATCGATTCTTACCATTGGCCGAGTTTGCTTATAACAACAATTATAGTCCAACATCGAGATGACTCCATTTGAGGCCTTGTATGGCCGATGATGTCGTTCCCCCATCGGTTGGGTTGAGCCCGGCGAGGCTAGATTATATGGTACTAATTTGGTGAATGATGCATCGGATAAAGTAAAGTTGATTCAGGAGCGACTTCGCACAGCTCAGTCCAAACAGAAGAGTTACGCGGATCAGAAGGTGCATGATTTATCATTTATGGTGGGGGAGAAGGTTCTCTTGAAAGTCTCGCTTATGAAGGGTATAATAGGGTTCGAAAAGAGGGGCAAGATGAATCCGAGGTTCATCAGTCCATTTGACGTGTTAGAGAGAGTTGGAGAGGTTTCATATAGGCTTGCTTTGCCTCCTAGTCTATCGGGAGTTCATCCAGTTTTCCACGTGTCTATGATCCATAGGTACCATACTGACAGGTCCCATGTGTTAGATTACAACATAGTTCAGCTAGATGAGAGCTTGGGTTATAAGGAGGAGTCAGTTGCTATTGTTGACATCGAGGTCCACAAGTTGAGGTCTAAGAGATTTTAGTGGTAAAGATCCAGTGGAGGGGTCAACCAGTCGAGGAGGCGACTTTGGAGATCGAGAAGGACATGCGGCGTAGATATCCATACTTATTGGGCACTCCAAGTATGAATCTAGACCCGCTCGAGGAATGTTTGTTTAAGAGGTGGAGAATGTAACGACCCAACCGATCATTTTACTTTTTAGATCCACGTTCCCCTATTTACGACTTCCCATATGTGCTTTTACTGTTTTATGACTTGCAGGGATGATTGCTTGTCTTTGGAAGGGTTCAGGTTGAATTCAGAACACTTAGTTCCATATTAGTGGCCTAAGGTGGCCAAGTTTTACTTGAGTCAACACTTTGAGTAAACGACCTCGGAATCGGGAGTTGAAGGTTCAATAGGTTCATATGATGATTTTGGACTTGGGCGTATGTTCAGATTGAAATTTGGGTGAACCGGGAGCTTTTCGACGCTTATTGTTGAAATTTGGTGCCTTGAGGTTTTAGAGTTTTCTAAGTTTGGTTTGAAGTAGACTTTGGTGTTATCAATGTCCGTTTGGGATTCTGATCCTTGGAATAGGTTTGTATAGTGATTTTTGACTTGTGCATAAAATTTCGCATCATTTTGAGTTGTCTAATTATGATTCGTCACGTTCAGAGCTTATGGAAAGAAATTTAAAGTTCAAAGGTTGATTAATTTGGTTTGGGGTTGCGATTATTGGTTTCGATGTTTTTTTATGTGTTCCGAGACTTTGAGTAGGTTTGGATTATGTTTATGAACTTCTTAGTGCATGTGGACGGGATCCGGGGTGGCTCGGGTGTGTTTCCGACCACCTAGAGTTAAGTCCAAAATGGCAGATTTTTGGTGCTGGTTTCCTTCTTCGTGAACGTGGAAGGAGTATTGCATTCAGGATAAAGGATTTGGGTTGGAGGTTTTCTTCGCGTTTGCAAAGGTGGGGTTGTGTTCGCGAAGGCTGGGGACTGTGCAGCTTCGCATTCGCGAGGGGTAGGACGCGTTCGCGTAGAAGGAGCTGGGCTGGAGGGGGATGCTAGACCGTTGGCCTTCGCATTTGCGAAGCTTTGGCCAGGTTAGCCTTCGCGATCGCGGAGACCTCCGCGTTTGCGATGAACATTTTCTTGGTATTGTCAGATTTTGCCTTCGTGATCACGAGGGGACTTCCGTGATCACGGAGAAGGGTCGTTGGGAAGAACACTTTTCAAAAATCAAAATTTAGGCTCATTTTCTCATTTTCACACCGTGCTCGCCGATTTTGGAGAGGGATTTTCATCTAGCATTTTAAGGTAAGTGATTTTTACTCAATGTGAGTGTAATACATAGATTATGGGTAAATTTTAACATAGAAATTGTGGAAATTATGGGATTTTGTTGAAAAGCCTAGGGTTTAGTAAAAATGAGATTTGACCACGGAATTAACTATGGAATTGAGTATAAATTATATATTTGAGCTTGTAAGATTATTGCTAACATTTATCTACGAAAGTTTTTGGAATCCGAGCACGTGGGCCCAGGGGTGACTTTTATGAACATTTTGAATTGGGTTGGGAAATTACTCTAATAGATGAATTATGAACTTTTGAGTATATATTGATTAATTTGTATGACTTTTGCCTAGTTTCAGGTTGCTCAGTAGAGGCCTTGGAAGCAATATAAGTCTCTTGCCTAATCTTGCAAGAGAGAATTATCCTCATAGGTGCTTTAATTATTATGTGTTACATGTTGTGGGTGCTACATACGCACGAGTTGATGAGAGTCCGTACATAGCTAAAATCGTGCTAACGTCCGGGTAGACATAGGAATTTATTATAAAATATTTGTACTACTTGAACTCAACTTGTTAGTTTCCTTACTTAAATTTATAATTGAAATTTGATTAGGGATTATGTTAGGTCGAGCTTCATTACCTTGAGTTTTTGGTAGGATACTTGATTGTTGGTAAAACCAAGCTATCTTTATGTGCCCATCCTTGTGTTGTAATTTTTGACCCATAGTTCAAAGAGTTTCTCTATTCCTATGGATCGATCCGTACGCCTAGGCAGCGTTATGAAATAACATTATGGATCGGGCTGTACGACCTCGGCAGTATATTTGAGAAACATCTATGGTTCGCTGCGATCGACCCTCGGCAGTAGACAAGATTATTAGGGATCGGGCCGTACCACCTCAGCATAATTCGTGCGTAGAATAACTAGGAGTCTGAATATACATGAGATTTTCCTTTTTGATTTGAGACTTGGTGTTTACTTGATCCTTATCTATTTGATATAGCACATGACATTTGAGTATTTCAAACCGACATTATGTTGAAGGATCATGTCATTTATCATTTCTTATTTTATTATTACTATTATGTTTCATGCCTATTTATAATTCATGTACTTTATTTATTGGACCACTAGTAAGTATCGATGACGACCCCTCGTTACTACTTCTTCGAGGTTAGACTAGATACTTACTGGGATGGATTGATTTACGTACTCACGCTATACTTCTGCGCTAATTGTGTAGGTACTGAGGCAGGTACATCTAATGGCCATTCGGCCGTACATATGCACTATCCGGAAACTTAGTGGTAAGATGCTCCAAATGCTCCGATCTGCAGCACATGGAGTCTCCTTCTTGTTAAATTTACTATTTCTGTCTATTTCATTTCACACAGTAGTTATATTGGTTTGTATATTCTACTAGATTGTTTGTGCACTTGTGATACTGGATTTTGGGAATTTCTAGTAGATGTTTATGGTTTTGCTTGATATTGTCAATATTTCATTTTTATGTTTTATTAATGATTTATATCTCTATTGTTTTTACCGCATTAGTTTCCCTTATTTAATAAAACCCATGATTTCAAAAGTAATAAAATTAAAAATTAAGTTGAAAGTTCACCGTTGGCTTGCCTAATAGCGACATTAGGCGCCATCACAACCTATAATGAAAATTGGGTCGTGACATATGTACTCAGTAAATAACAAGCCTAACCTCGAACTGAAAACAGTGACGAGCTTGGCAAGGTCCAATTCTCATTCTCAATAGCCAACAACACTAATATCAGCATAATAACTGCAATGGAAAAGTAGTTAAAGTAGAACTAGGTACACTTTATCATAATAAGAGAAGCAATAAGCATGCTTTTTGAATATATCTATCAAGGCATCAACATACCACATAAATCGCCTAAACATGGATTATCAATTTAAACTTTCAATCTTTAAATATCAAATAGACAACAAGTACCACATAACATGAGAAAGCTACAACCCTATGCTTGCATGGCAAGTGTACATGCCAAATTCAACGATATCGCAGATTAATCATCGAGTATACCAAATCTCAGCACATGTATAGTGCCTGACACGAGTACCCCTTAATCATAACACACCCCCACACTCATCACTGCACAAGTGCCTGACATAAGTCCCTCACCAAGCACATCTCGTGTGCCTTTACCCACAGGTTAACACCTGACTCCGGAGGGGCAGATCCTAGCCCAAGGCGCTGATTGGATCAAAAGTCAACAATCATCATCACATAGCCCAATATGTGGCCTGGCGCACGTGTCGCCTCACTATCATTACCACTCAGCCCAATATGGAGCCTGGTGCACGACGTCACCTTACTATTAATATCAACACGGCTCTATGGCCCAAGTTCAGTCATCAAATCACTCAAGTCTCAAAATGCTCACATCTCACAGTACTCAGCTCAACCTGTGTCACATATATAAGGACACCAAAAATATGTGAAAAAATATATAAAGAGTGCACAGAGATAGAGATATAATATGCATAGATAATATCATGACTGAGAATATAACTACAATTAAGAAAAATAGCTCAACATAGCAAAACTAGCCTATCACGTCTCAAATAGATAAGCACATAGCCTAGATATGACTCCTAGCATCAATAATAGCTTATGTAGTCATACAAGTAAAGAAAACACGGTAACAAAGAGGCATGATAGCAAACAAGGAACATAATAGCCTAAAGTCTACCCAGATCATGAATAACTACGGCGTATGCATACACGCTCGTCACCTTGCGCGTGTGTCACCCCCAACATATATCAATTATAATAGCCAACGGGAAAAATTACCCTCAATCCAAGCCTAGGCAAGAAACATACCTCAAGCGAGAGATTCAATACTCTAAAAATCCCCTGCTTCTCAAATCTACCTCCGAACGGGTCAAATCTAGCAAAAAAATAACTCAATAACACCAAACAAAACCATAGTAATCAAATTCAAATAATAAATTTTTGACCTTTATTCAATTCCCAAAAGTCAACAAAAGTCATCTAAGACCCACATGTTCAAACCCCGAGTTATGGGGTAAATCCTGACTACCCATAACCCCACAAGTATAAATAGGTGATTAAATTCCAAAACCAAGTGCAATGATAGAAATTTCATATTCTGGGTGTTAATAATCTATGTAGATTCTTGAAAAAATGATAGAAATGTATAGAAATCACTTACCCAAAGTCTTGTCCTCTTCAAAAATTGCCCCTTTCCAACTTTACGGTTCAAAATATAAGATATTGGATCTAAGTCCCCAAATTACTTCTTTATAATCAGTTGCGAATTCGCAAATGTGACCCTCGCAAATATGAAGATGGGTTTGCAAATGCGAAGTTGGTCCCTGAGCAGTAGTCTTCGCAATTGCGAATAGAAACCTCGTAATTACGACCAAGCATTGCAAATGCGATGCACCCTTCGAAAATGCGGATGTCGCAATTGTGACACCAGCTTCACAAAATGCGAAGCCTTCACAGCTCCTCTTTGCAAATGTGATTAGTAGTCCGCAAATACGCACTTTGCAAATGCGAGAAGAATATCTGCAGCACCAGAAATCTCCAGCTTCCAAAACTTAATTTGAAACTCGATCGAAACTCGCCCCGAGCCCCTCGGGCCACACACCAAACATCCACATAAGTATATAAATCTCATACGGACTCACTCCTAATCTCAAAACATCAAAATAATATCCATAACCAAGAATCAAATACCAAAACGCATCATGTGAGCTTCTAAGTCCAAGAACTTTATATTTCACAACCAAGCGTCCGATTTCTATCAAACCAACTCGGAATGAAACTAAACTTTGCACACAAGTCCCAAATGACAAAGTGGACATATTCCAAGTCGCAGAATAATATTTCAAACCTGATAGCCCCAAAGTCAACTCATGGTCAAACTTATGAACCTTCCAAACCTTCAAATTGCCAACTTCCGGCAAATAGAGCTAAATTTTTCTAGGAACCTTCAAATACAAATTTGGTCATATGCCTAAGTCCAAAATTACCATGCAAACCTACTAGAACCATCAAAATATGAATCTGAGGTCATTTACAAAAAAGACAAACCTTAGTCAACTGTTACAACTTAGGCTTTCAACAACGGAACTAAGTGTTCCAATTCACTTCGAAACCTTCTCGGAGCCAAATCAACCATCCCCGCAAGTTACAAAACAACAATCAAGCACAAGAAAAGTATCAAATGGGGAATAGAAGCTCAAATACACAACAGGCTGTATCATTACACATAATAAATTTAATTTAGTTGAATGTTAATCAACTTTAGAATTTGATTTAGTGATTGATTTGGAAACTAGAAAACCTAGTGGATTTAAAAGAAACTCCTTTGTCTCAATTTATGTATCATACTTTCTATCTTAGTTTTTCCCAATTTTTTTTTTTTTTTATGTAGAGACAATTAAATTTTAAACTTCTCATTCTCATTCTTAATGAGATAAATTTTATGATATGTTTTAGAACACAAATTTTAAAAGGCTTTTTTTATTTCTTAAATTCCGTACTTAGTAAAAAAATTTAATAATAACTAATTAATATGAAATTGTTAAAGTATGCCTAAGAAGAATAAAGTGTATTGTGTAATAGTATTAAAGTCGAATAAATAACTTAGAGAGCTCCTCTATTCAAGAGCGAGAGGCAAATCAACTTGCAATGTTTTAGTACTAAATCAACCTGCAATTGTCTGGTACGCATGGTGGTTGAGTACTTCGGTAAACATGCAAAGGACAGTGAGATATAGGTGAAGCAGTAAGAAAATTCGACGACCTCGGACATGAGAATTACATATTTAAAAGTGTAATGTATACTAGTCATCAGGAAAAACCCTCATGCATCCACATTCTTCAAGGGTAGGAAAACTATGACAACAACTTCAATTTCTAATCCAAATAGAGCTAGAATTCTCATAAGGTCACTCAACTAATGAAAATTATGCAAGAAAGTTATTTCTTTTATTTTCTAATAGACTTCCTCTCCTTCTCTCCTTTTAGTTAGGCGATTTAGGGTTTTTTCAAATCTAGTCCACGCATTTAGTTTTGAAGAGGGAATCTGATAGTGGGTCGAGGAAAAAAACCAAGAATTTTAGACAAATTCTAATCCTGCATGTTCTTCTTCAATTCAAATAATAGATAATTAAAATAAATAAACTCTCTATTATTGCTCTAGCTGAGGCACGCGCCCTTCCTCGGTCTCGGCCTCTTGCGACCCTAGCAGAACGCGCGGGTGTCTGCTCAGCTGACCCGGTAACACGTGTCCTCACCATCTGTGAGAGAATAGAGATACAAAGGCTTAAACTCCAAAATAAAAAATTTCCGCACGATAGGAATGAAATAAGTGGAAATTTCCTAATAGTTCTGTAGCCTTTCGAAGATAAGTACAGACGTCTCCGTACCGATCCGCAAGACTCTACTAAACTCTTTCGTGACTCGTAGAACCTATGAACTTAGAGCTCTGATACCACTTGTCACAACCCAAAAATCCCACCTCAGCGTTGTGATGGCACTTAGTCTCTAAGACTAGGTAAGCCGATTACAATTACATTTCGAGCTATTTTTTGTAACATATAATTTAATATAGGTGTCGAAACCAAAAGCGAAAACAATTATAATAACCTTCCAAGACTGGTAATACTGAGTCATGAACTCAAACTGAATACATGCAACGATCTCAAGGATCTAATTTCATGTTTTGCCCATCTTCCAATTCCTTATAGATGGCGAGATGTAAGCTCTCAATGTCAGTCCTGTGCAACAGAAATTTCTGCGATGCACACTGCCAGGCAAAATAACTACAGTACCAGATTTCAGTTAATCGATCATAACTTTCTTTACAGATGTCCAAATGATGAATGGTCTATATTTCTAGAAACAAGATTCAAAGGCTACAACTTTTATTTTTAGATCATCTCCAAATTCCTTAGAGATTACGAGATATAAGCTTCCAAAGTCAGCCCTGTGTAGCAGAAATTTCTGCGATGCACACTGCTGTAGCAAAAAAAAAAAAACAGTAGTTAAAAATGGCCTAGATATGATCTGAAACCATTCCGAAACTCACCCGAACCACTCGGGACCCCGTCCAAATATACCAACAAGCCTCATATCATAATAAGGACTTAATCGAGGTCTCAAATCATATCAAACAACAACAAATAAGCGAATCGCACCTCGAATCGAACTTATAAGTTTATGAAATTTTCCAAATTCTATATCTTGTGCTGAAACGTATCAAATCAATCCAGAATGACTTCAAATTTCGCATGCAAGTCATAAATGACATAATGGAGCTATTTCAATTTCCAAAATTGAATTTCGACCCTAATACCAATAAAGTCAACTCTCGGTCAAACTTTCTAAAAATCTTCCATTTTTCAACTCTCGCTAAAATGCGTCGAATTGTCTTGCGGACTTCCAAATCCAAATCTGGACATACCGCTATGTCCGAAATCACCATATGAAGCTATTGAGATCATCAATATTCCATTCCAGAGTCGTTTGCTCAAAAGTCAAACTTCGGTCAACTCTTTTTATTTAAACTTCAAAAATAAGATTTGTTCTTTCAATTTAATTCGGAATCTTCCGAAAACCAAACTCGACCACACACGCGGGTCATAATACATATTACGAAATTGCTTTGGATCTTAAGTTGCAGGACGGAACGTTAATTCTCAGCACGACAAGTCGGGTCGTTACAAAAGTCCATCCAACAACTATAAGAGTAATACTTAATCATTTGCATATAAATGCAGATTTGCGAGAAAAATTGTGTACTTTCATTGTCATGGCTGGTTAGTCTCTTCAAGATCCCATCATATATCAATCATATATACTGATATTAAAGTATTATATTATTTCTCTTCCGCGATGGTAAGAACTTGGGCGGAGCTGAAGATATAACATATAAAAAATACTAGAGTTGATAAGAGAGCCATAGAATAAAAGCAAATCAGAAAATAAACAACAATATCACGACCTCCTAGATAGAGCATAAAAAAAATAAATTGGATAACACATAATATGCATCAGACGACATATAATCAATTTCTCTAGTCCCTCTACGTTCCTCAATTTACTTACGCTACTCAGGTCTAAAATGAAGAAACTTTGATCTAAAATTCTGTGAGTAATAGCTCCCATATTTTCAACTAGGAATTTAATCAAAAGACAGGGGTGTTATCAACTTGTAAAATCAAGTGCTAGACATTGAATTCCACCGATTTCGACAGTTCCTTCCACTGCATTTCCTCAATTTCCTATTCGGTTCTAAAGTGAAGCACCTTTGATCTAAATTTCTGTTTATAATGCTCCCATATTCTCAACTAGGAATTTTAATCACAAGAAAGGAGTGTGATCAGCTAGTAAAATCAACTGCTAACCACTGAATATCCAACCAGCCCAACAGATCAACAAACTTGCATAGAATCGAAGTTAAGTCCACCAACATTATGTTTGAATCAGAGTTTCCTCATTCAACGTAAGACACATTATAACACCATTAGAAGAATGTCTATTTACAAGTTATATTTGGTTCCATGACAATTAGGAGCAAACAGTCTAGTTCTCTCACATGTATTTCCAAATACATCCTAGCATCACAGTGCCTCTTTAGCTTCCGCTGACACTTAATACAATCCCACAGAACCAGAAAAGATTAAAAGAAACTAGGTACCTGACCATATAAAGAGCACATATATAGCACTCACAAAATAAATAAGAACTGAATTTGTGAGGGTACAAACTACAATTCAAAAGCATAATAGTAATAATAGCATTAATCCAAACATGCAAAACAACCAGTAAAGTTGTATCAAAAACCTTCCTCAAATGACCTTATAGATTATCCAAAGCCGCTAAATCAGAGAAATGAGAAATAATCGATATCAACGGTAAGACTTCTGGAACTGTATACGGTCGAAATCGGGCTCGACTGTATACGGTTAAGATCGGGCTTGACTGTTACACGACAGATCGGGCTCGGAACACGAAGGATTGAAGATCGATCCCGAGTTTCATCAAGGAGAGAACACCAAGCCCATTTGTCGGAACCGATGCTGACCACGAACATGCTCGAGGGGAGAACACCGAGCCCGTTATTCGGAACGGATGCTGACCCCGAACATGCTCGAGGGGGGACCCTTGAACTTAAATAACGGAAAGCCAGAATATCCGTAGTGGGACGAGCATCGCGACAGGAATCTCGGCACAAATCAATGGAACCGTTTAATTAGCAAATTAGGAGTTTTTTTTACCTTATATAGAGTTGTACCTAAAGTAGGATTCCTTTACTATATAAAGAGGGGTCTAATTATTTGTAAGGGACCTGGAATCTCATAAAAAGATACAGCAATAGATTGGTCTCTTGAATCATTATCTCATTATCCTGTTCCAATTTCAATTATAATCGATCCCTGCCCAAGAAGGACTAACCAACATTGTCATCATCGTGTAGCTTGGGTGGTTTGCATTCCTTCATTTATTACTTAATTTTAATTTCGATTTGATTATTCATCATTCGTATCAAATTAGATCATGTATCATTAAGACCACGTATAAATTCAATTGTTATCCGATTTTTAGGGTAAACAGTTTGGCGCTCACCGTGGGGCTGAGAATAATAGTGGTTATTTTGATATAAATCTCCATAACACACACTGCTTCACACTTGCCGTTTGAAGTGTCTTTCATTCCAGGCTACAATACGGAGTTGTCAAACTTTCAATCGGCACCACTACATGTCGACTTCGAATCCAGTCACCAAGGTGAAAATAATAACGTAGCGCCCGGTAACGAGATCCCGATCGCAGATCAGATTGACGCTAATTCGCATGTGGCTGTCGATACGAACCTGCCCACAACATTTATAAAGAAGTCCGATCGGCAACTCGAAACACCCAAAACATTGAAGATGACGAGATTAGCCTACCAGTGATCTTCGAAATGTTGTAGGCTCAACAAGCGGCGATAACTCAGTTACAAAATCAAAGCCATGCACCGAACAAAGATGAGCCAGACCCATCCCGGAAAATTGCCCGTAGGGAAAAATCGGTCGTAAAAAGGTCGAATGAACATGAATCGGGGACTAACCCCAAGATGATAAAGAAGCTCGAGGAGCTGACAAAACGGTTAGAATTAAGTGAGAAAAAGATCGAGGCCAACAATAAAAAGGTGGAAACCTACAGTTCCAGGGTAGACCAAATCCCAGGAGCACCTCTGGTATTGGATGGCCCGGATTCCAGGAAGATCGTGCAAAGACCTTTCTCGCCAAGCGCGGCTCCGAAGCCAATTCCCAAGAAATTCCGTATGCCCAAAATACCCAAATATAATGGAACGACCGATCCAAATGAACATGTAACCTCATATACATGTGTTATCATAGGGAATGACCTGGAGGACGATGAGATCGAGTCTGCTCTATTAAAAAAATTTGGGGAGACCCTGTCAAGGGGGGCTATAATATGGTATCTAATTTACCTCCTAATTCTATTGACTCATTTGCTATGCTTGCAGATTCAAGATTGAGACTAGGAAATCGGACCTTTTCAAACTCAAACAAAAGGATAACGAGATGCTCAGAGAGTTCGTGTCCCGGTTTCAAACGGAACGGATGGATCTGCCACCGGTCACCGATGATTGGGCTGTTCAAGCCTTCACTCAGGGACTTAATATTCAGAGCTCGGCGTCTTCACAGCAACTAAGGAAGAACTTAATAGAATACCTGGCCGTTACTTGGGTTGACATACATAACCGGTATCAATCGAAAATCAGAGTCGAAGATGATTAGCTCGGGGCACCTTCGGGGTCTATCTATCCCAAAAGGACCCTCGATAGAGCCAAAAGAGATATTGATCGCGCACCAAGATCAAATAGGGATCGATATCAGCCATATAATGGAGATAGAAGGAGTAGTGGGTCCAGACGGAACTCAATAAAAAATGAAAGGAGGGAGGACCAAGGCTAGAGCAACCGGGGACTCATGATCAAAAACAGCTTCGATAGGTCCATCGGGCCTTAAAAAGCACCAAGTCCATGAATACGAACCTGGAGCTGTTAGATGAAAGGCGCGAAGCCGCCCTTGTTCGGGTGGCTGCCTAAAAAGTAATGAATGCAAGAGGTATTGCAACAGAATGACCAACCTTCGATGCTTCGACGTCGGGGACATGGTACTAAGAGGTGACACACCGAACACACGGAATCTGAACTAGGGGAAGCTGGGACCGAATTGGGAAGGACCTTATCATCAAAATCACCGGAGAGAGATCTTACAAGCTCGGGACGATGAACGGTGAATGACTAGAAAATAACTCACTTGAAGTGATATTACTACCAAGATACGACCCTTTTCTTTATTTTATTTACATTTTAAACTAACGTTTGCAGGTAGCAAACAAGGGACAATACGAAATGTGGGTCTGAAAGTACGTGTTGCACTTTTTTCCCTTGGACTGATTTTGTCCCAAATGGGTTTTACGTCAAGGTTTTTAACAAGGCAACAAATAAATCGCGCTAACATAAAATTGAAGGCCGGTAACGAACCGGTAGTGATGATCACGACAACATCCTAAAGCTTACGTTCTTTCCCTCTGATATCGATTTTAGCATGGAAAGAGACTTCAGGATTGAAGGGTCTCGATCAATAGAATTCAATGAAAGGGTCAAACAGTCAAATGAACCATGCTCACATAACTAATCGAACCCTGACACAAAACGTGAACACATACATGGAAGAATAAAGTTAAATCTCTTCTTCGCAAACGGCTTGTCTTTTAAAGCTTCTCCGTTACATTTCTTAAAGAACTCCCTGCTTCTGATCCCCCAAAGGAAACGAGCCCAAGGGCCGCCTTAACTTGAGTTCGAATAATCACTCTCTCACTCGGGGACTATCATTCGAAAACGAACTCAGACTGTCCTAGTTAATAGCACTCGAGGGGACATAAGACCTATTAGGCAACCCCCCAACTCTAAAGGCTAAGGCGTTCCGAGTTAACAGTACTCGAGGCACAAAGCTTATTTGGCAATGCCCGAATTAAAAGGCCAAGGCCCGTTTCGAGTTAACAGCACTTGAGGGGACGTAAGACCTATTAGGAAACCCCCGAACTTAAAGGCTAAGGCCACTCCGGGTTAACGAAACCCGAGGGCACGAAGCTTATTTGGCTACAACCGAACTAAAAGGCTAAGGCCATACCGGTTAATGAAACCCGAGGGTACAAAGCTTATTTGGCTATGCTAGAATTAAAAGGCTAACCGGGTTAACAAAACCTGAGGGTACAAAGCTTATTTGGCTGCCCCCGAATTAAAAGGCTAAGGCCACTTCAAGTTAATAGTATTAGAGGGAACATCGCTTATTTGGCAATGCCCCAATCAAAAGGCTAAGGCCACTCCGAGTTAATAGTACTTGAGGGCTAAGGCATTTCGATCTTTGCAAATTCAAATAAAAAAGCAAAGGAAAAATTCGAAAGTTGTGAAAAGAAAGCCTTATATACATATACATATAAAAAATCCCTCTTACATAAATCGAGCAATCTTGATACACAACATTAAACAAGGAAAGAGATAAAACTCGATCAGGAGTGACTTGGTCTTGACTGGATCCCGCCTCGACATCAGGATTTTCGAGGTCTTCTCATTCTTCAGACGCGACTGAATCCTCGGAACCATCCTCCTCTGGAAAGGCTAGTTTTCTGGCCTCGGCTTAAGCTACCTTGGCATCTTCGACCTCCGCCGATAAATCAAAGCCTCGAGCGTGAATTTCCTCAAGGGCAAGCCTGCGAGGTTGCCACCTCATGTGGTCAACCATATTCCTTGATTGGTCTTTAGCAGCTTTAGCATCGACCTTATATTGAGCGACCATTTCATCAGTTTCGACTTTGATCATGGAAGCTTTCTACTTGGCCACTTTTAGCTCTTTAGCCAGATTATCTCGATCTGAAATAACCTAACTGATCCGAGATTGAAGCTCCTCGGTACTCTTGGTCTGGGCCTCGGTTTTCTCCTTTCCGCTCTAAGCTGAGCCTTTGCTGAAGCTAACTGTGCCCGAGATGTCTCTTTTTCCAAGGCCAGTTGATCCATATTGCTCCTCCACTCGTCGGCCTTAGCTTTAACCACATTCATTTCAGTTTGAAGCCGATCGATCCAATCAAGTTTTTTCCCTACCTGCTCGACCAAGTCAGCATTATTCTTCTAGGAAAGCTCTAGTTCGGCATGGAGGTTCCTTACCTCCCCTTCGAGCCACTCATCGAGAAGTTCCAAGGTATCTATTTTTTCAATGAGCTCCCTAGCCTCGGCCTCATGACGATTTGGCTCTTTCCGGAATCGAAGAAAAGCCTCATGGTGAAGTACGGAGGCCTGCAAGCATAAAGGAAAATGTTATGATTACTTTAAATTTTAAAGTACATAACAAAGGACATCGAGTAAAGAACATCAAAAGTTACCCGATTCAACACGGTAAAAGCTATGGAGTGTTTTCGATCAAGGTAAGCACTAGGTGCGGGAAACCAATCGACCAATTTTGGACTAAAGGAAGTCTTGCTTGCATCTAAAGATAAGCTCTTCCTCGGCCTCTATATTACCGAGCCCAAGAACATATTCCGTGGCCGTCGAATCCACACCATCGGAAAAACCACGGAAAGGGTCTTTCGATCTATGATCTCCGTCCAGGGAGTGTTATTTTGCTATTTGGGCCTCGTTGAACATTGATTCCGAGAAAGAGGGCGAATCAACCATCTCAATCGGACCCAATATTCCCAACGGTGCTCTCCTCGTATCTGGGGAAGCCTCAGTTCTTGTCTCCACCGCGGGTTCCCCAACTCGATGAAAATCCACTTCGCTTACCCCTGGTTTGGAGGCCCCTTGCCCTTAGACTGTGGCAGCACACTAGCCACAACGTAAAAGTCCTCTTCTTCCTCCTTGGACTCATCCCTAGCACGAGTCCGGAGATAATGCTCGACCACTAGCACTCCTCTCGGGCTTACGAGCCAATCTTTTCCTTGGTCTCTTCTTCTCGAGGTCTGGGGAACTTGGAGCTTTTTTTCTTTTCTTCTCTTTATCCTGCTTCGAAACAGGGGGCTCGCTGGGAGCATCACCGCCCACGAGTGGAGGTCTCATTTCAACATCTTTTGATAAACCTGCGAAAGAGAAGCAAAACAAGTTAGAAATCGATAGCATAAAGAATTAAGCTCGAATGTAACTTATCTCACCATGAAGTCGGGCCTCCCACCGGCCTTTCGAAAGCTCGGGCCATGCGCGCTCAGAATATGGTTTTTGGGATACGATCCCCTCGACCCACTCTTTGAGATAAGGAACTGCATCCGGCACCCGAGAAACAGTTGCACCATAGAGAATTGATAAGAGGAAAGGCAAAAGGGAAAACGGTAAACAAATTTCTAAAAAGCAGGGTTATACTTACGCTTCATATTCAATTTCTCAAGGAATGGCATATCCTAAGGTCGGGATTAGGCCCGATGTTTTCACTTGAACAAATCGACCCTACCAACCTCGATCCTGATCCTCATCAATACTTGAGAATGGGGCTTTGCTTGTTCGACGAGCAAGTTTTGTTAACCCCCCTTGATAGAGTCGGGGACTGTACAAATGCATGAGATGATCGAGGGTGAAAGGATACCCCTCGATCTTACTTACAAAAAAACAGAGAAGGATAAGTATCCTCCAGAAAGAAGGATGAATTTGGCCCAGGGTCACCTCGTACCTTTTACAAAAGGCAATAATGACCGGATCCAAAGGGCTCAACGTGAAGGGATAAGTGTAAACACTTAAAAAACCCTCCACGTGGGTAGTAATTGCTTCTTCAGGCGCAGGAACCACCACGCACTTACCGACCCAGTTGCAGTCTTCCTTGACTTTCTCGAGAACGCTGTCGGTGATTCAACAGATGTATCTCATGACCGGTTCGCACCGGCCCGGTGTTGAGGATGTTTTTTCAACCTTGAAATCGGCTCCAGTTGAGCACCTTGTGGGTATAAATGCCTTTAGAGGGGGTTTCGACATAGGTTCCTTGATGACGATAGGGGAAACATTCTCAGCAAGTTAAGAAGAAGAGGAAGTTTTTCTTTGGGGAATGGATTTTGAAGTCTTTGCCATTATCTTTGAACAGAGGAAGAAGGAAAAAGATCCTGATAGGAAGGAGATATAATCCATAGATAGCTTGTGAAATACTTTCAGAAAACCAGAATGCAGGAAGTTTTGAAGATAAGAATGATGAAGTTTCTATAAAAGAGCACGAACATTTGAATATAAAGAATGAATGAGGATAATTATAGTCTTTCAAAACGGCAGGTCACATCCCGAAGCGGCAGAACATCAACTAACACACACTTAATGCTTTAAAAGGTTTTTTTGATTGGACGTTTTCAATTTTCGTATCGCGTACCTCATGAGTCTGTCGTCAGTTATCAGAGTATGAATCGGGAGCTCGTATAGTGAAGATCTAAAGCTCATATCATTTCCCGTCATTACACTCCGAAAAATGAGGGGACTATTTGTATACGGTCGAAATCAGGCTCGACTCTATACGGTCAAGATCGGGCTCGACTGTTGCATGACAGATCGGGCTTGGAACGTGAAGGGTTGAAGATCGACCCCGAGTTTCATCGAGGAGAGAACAACGAGCCCATTATTCGAAACTGATGCCGACCCCGAACATGCTCGATGGGAGAACACCGAGCCCATTATCGGAACCGATGCTGACCCCGAACATGCTCGAGGGGGGACCCTTAAACTTAAATAACGAAAAGCCAGAATATCCTTAGTGGGACGAGCATCGCGGCGGGAATCTCACCACAAAT
Source organism: Nicotiana obtusifolia (assembly GCA_002018475.1). NCBI lineage: Eukaryota > Viridiplantae > Streptophyta > Magnoliopsida > Solanales > Solanaceae > Nicotiana > Nicotiana obtusifolia. The sequence continues at coordinate 23,236 of MCJB01050663.1, read as the reverse complement.
CAAAAGGAACCATTTAATTAGCAAATCGGGAGATTTTTTTACCTTATATAGAGTTGTATCTAAAGTAGGATTCCTCTACTATATAGAAAGGGGTCTAATTATTTGTAAGGGACCTGGAATCTCATCAAAAAATACAACTATAGATTGGTCTCTTGAATCATTATCTCATTATCTTGTTCCAATTTCAATTATAATCGATCCCTACCCAAGAAGGACCAACTAACGTGGTCATCATCATTTAGCTTGGGTGGTTTGCATTCCTTCGTTTATTACTTAATTTTAATTTCGATTTGATTATTCGTCATTCGTATCAAATTAGATCACGTATCCTTAAGACTACGTATAAGTTCAATTGTTATCCAATTTTTAGGGCAAACAGGAACCTAGCACGAGCACCATGACCACCAAATATTTTGGGCTCACAGCGTAGGATCAGCAACAAGCAAAGTCCTATCAAAGCGAACAAGAATGTCCTTAATCTCCTTCTTCGATTGCTCGCCCAAGTACTTCTAGTAGAAAGCAACAAGTGCCTAAGCAATGGACCGACGGATAGCGTAGATCAGATATGTTGGACCTCCACCCTTCACGCGGATACGCATGTCCACTCCGGCGAATCGGAGTCAGCCTAAAAGGAGAATTGGTTCGAAGCCTTTGTAGCGGGGAGGATTTCAGGTTCAACCAACTTGATGGGGACACCGTTGATTTTGATGAGACCTCGCCCACGCTTGTAGTGGGTCACTGCCACTGCTGTCTTCTTCCGCCCGAAACATTGGACCGATTCCATAGGAGATGCGACGACGACTGCCATGATTCCTCTTTTTTGATCCTCCTAACCCTAGAGCTACAATGGCATTGAGATTCGGCCATATCAGACTGTCCGGGCAATTTGGACTGGACCAGAAATATTTGTAAAAAATGGTTTTTTTTCCGTTCTATACAAAATATGAAAGTTATTTTCCAAAATTGTCCAAGTATTGTATATTACCCGCCATAAACAGGTTTTTGCTACAATCGGCTAAACATAGTGTGCTTCCAGCTTTGGGCTTCTTTAATTAGACGTGTGATTCAAAAATATTTTTAAGTTACAAAAATATATACGCTACAATCTACAATGAATATAACATGCAATAGACGGTTAATTTTCTGCAAATCCACTTCTACAAAAGATTTTCTCAGCTTTTCCGTAAAAAACGCAACAAATTCAAAATAAAATCCCTTTAGAAAATACATATTGCAAATGAATGTAAAGTGTGATCAATCAGCTCTGAACATATATCAGATTTCTACACTTTCGAAATTATCTCTTATTGCGAAATTGTTTTTAACAAGCTTGAATTTGATTCAACGACTGAATTTCAATGTCGAATTTGGCAATAATGATTCAACAAAATGGTCGCTAGGATAGCTTCGGGTGATATGTAGATTTTGATGTTGATGAATTCTAATAAATGAAAATTCAAGTTACGGTTCTTTGACTACAACAATTGCAGAACATCTAGCAAGATACTTCTGTAAAAACTATCGAAATCAAATATAGAGTGAACGAACGGTGTCCTACAATGAAAATTCGCAATGATATGGGAGTGCGAGTTATATGGAGACAAAAAGGAGAACAAAGATCTTGGAATGTATCCACTTTGTATAACAATAAAGGATTTAGATTTGAAATAGAGTTCCTCGAATGCTAGTGCAATTGTAGGTTTGATATATTTTTTTAGCACTGGTTATTAGAAATACAAATTTCCTACAGATTTAATACATATTTTTGCAGTGATAGAGTTATTTCTGCTAGAAAATCAGTCTATACAAATTATCTACAATAATACTACAATCACATATGAACCATACAACTATGAAATTAAAGTTCATTTACAATATAACTTTTTTTAATAAAGAAACTACAATTATATATATATATATATATATATGTATGTATATGTATGTATGTATGTATGTATGTATGTATATGTATGTATGTATATGTATATGTATATATATGTATATGTATGCACACAACACACACACACAATATTCATTCAAATTTTAAACATCTGAATGTATAGAAGTTTAATGTACTATACTTTTAATGAATGCAGGTACTTCTGATTCTGATTATAGTAATAGTAATCTGATACAATTGTCAAGCAACTTTAACATATTTAGAGATGTGTTAGAATTAGTCAAGCTGATTGATATGCCAACATCCCCCGACATTGTAGAGTATGAAAGTATAATTTTAACATAACATACGCCAAAAAATTGAAGAAAGGCAAGTTTACCTATATAAGTGTCACGACCCAATTTCACCTATAGGCCGTGATGGCGGCCAACGTCGCCGCTAGGCAAGCCAACGGTGAACTAACCATGTATTTATTCTTTTTAAAATTTTTGAAATAGTTGTTTTTTATTTATTAAGTAAGTAAGAGGTGAAAAATTTAATAAAATAAAGTCTAAACTAATATAAGAACAAGTGTGGTGAAATAAATACTCAAAAGCCATAAAATGTCTACTAGTATAATTCCAAGACCTGGTGTCATAAGTGTATGAGCTACTAGTAGAATATACAAAATACTAAACTACTTTCTAAAATAGAGTAGACAGAATGTAAATGCAAAAGGAAGACTCCGGGTGCTGCAGAACGGACTCGGAAAGCAGCTTACCACTAAGTCTCGGAGTATCAGGGGTGCGCACCGGGATGACTGCCAAATGCACATGCCTCAAACCCTGAACGATTAGTGCAAAAGTGTAGCGTGAGTACATAAACAACATGTACCAAGTAAGTATCCAGTCTAACCTCGAAGAAGTAGTAAAGAGGGGTCGACATCGACACTTACTACGGGCCACAATAAAATATAGAAATTCTAAGCAGGTATGGAACATGGAAATAATAATAATAACACAATAGAAAGCAGTGAATAAATGATTCCTTAACTGATAATAAATTTCAAAATCTCTAGCAAACACCAACTAACCCCAAATCAATTTCTGTCATTAAATAAATTATAACCTCTCAAGCCATAAAGTAATATCAATTGTAATAAGGCTTCGGGTATTATCATGCATGATGTATGCCGAGGTCGTACGGCCCGATCCAAAAATATACCGTATGCACTGCCGAGGGTCGAACGGCACGAACCATAGATGCATCTATTATACTGCCGAGGTGAACGGCCCGCTCCCATGAGAATAGAGAAGTTTACCTCGCTCCCGGAAGTACTTGCGACGCGAGAGGAGATGGACTTCTCAGAGATATTAAGTATTCATCAATTCTTCCCCAAAATAAGAAATATAAATTGGAAGTTTTCAACTTTAAAATCTCTAGTCTCAGCTTTATTTAAGATATTAATATGTGTAACAAATATGACAGTACAATTAAAGTATGATGTAATCTAAGACTACCCGGATATCTCATGAAATATAGCTACACATGAATTCTCATCAGCTAGTGCGTACGTAGCTCCCCACACAAGTAACACACAACAAGATACACCTAAGAGGATGAGTTTCCTCTTACAAGGTTAGGCAAGAGACTTACCTCGTTCGCAAGCTCACTTCCGGTCCACAAATATGCTCTAAGTCCTCAACTTGGTGCGAAACAACCCGAAACTAGCCTAATATTATATAAATAAATCAATATATACTCAAAAGTTCATAATTTAACTATTGGAGTAATTATCCAACCCAATTTGAAAGATTCCTAAAATTCACCTGAGGGGCCACGTGCCCAGATTCCGAAAATTTTCAAAGATAATTATTATCCATAACCTCACGATCTCAAATATATATAATTTTCTCCCAATTCCATAATCATTTTTGTGGTTAAATCCAATTTTTATTAAAACCTAGATTTTTTAACTAAACCCATATTTTTCACAATTTTACATGTTAAAATCTACCCATAATCTATATATTAAACTCACATTAGGTAGGAATTACTTACCTTCAATAGCTAGGTGAAAACCCCTCTCTAGAAAGCTCTAAAAATCGCCCAAGAAGTGAAAAAAAGAACCAAAATGGCCTAAGTCATGTCTATAAAGAACCTCACTGCCTCCCAGTGGTTCCGCTTCTGCAGCTCCGCATCTGCGGAAAATGCATTCCAGATACGACCCTCCCCAGCTGGCCTCCTTCTGCTTTTGCGGCGCCCTATTCGCATCTGCGGGCTCGCAAATGCGGTCGAGCCTTTGCACTTGCGCCCATGCCCCTCCAACTCAAGGCTGCGGACTAATGACTGCTTCTGTGGTCGCGCATGTGGGCCTCCATATCTGTACCTGCAGACTCAGCCCACGCAGCCCAATTTCGCACCTGTGGCTAATCAGCCGCTTCTCGGTGCCACACATGCAGCCAATCCTTCGCAGGTGCGAACGTACCAGAAGCCTTGCTGCTTCAACGACTTCTTCCAAGGCCTAACAAGTTCCGCGCATCGTCTGAATGGCATCCGAGGCCCCCAGGCCTCATCTATACATACCAACAAGTTCGAAATCATAAAACAGACTCGCTCGAACCCTCGGAACACGTGAAATAACATCAAAACTAAGGATTACACTCCAAATCAAATCAAATCAACTTATGAAATTCAAGTTCTTCCAACTCATTCCGAACGCGCCGAACCATACTTAAACTACTCTGAAGGACACCAAATTTTGCATGCAAGTCTTAAATCTCCATACGGAGCTAGTACCAGGCTTGAAATCCCAAATGGACCTCGATAACACCAAAACCTACTTCAAACCAAATTTAAAGAACTTTAAAACCTTCAATGCACCAACTTTCAACTTTAGGCGCCGAAACGCTCCCGGGTCATCCAAAACCCAATCCGAACACACGCCCAATCCAAAATTATCATATGAACCTATTGGGACTGTCAAATCTTAATTCTGAGATTGTTTACTACAAATGTTGACCTAAGTCAAACTTAACCCTTTTAAGTCAATAATGAGGAACTAAACGTTCTGATTTCAACATCCCCTTGTATTCATGATAAATATTGCATAACATTATCATTATTTTAATTCTGTAGCTATTGTCTCATATGTGTTGGTGAAAATTGCACATGAAACTTTAAGTCCACAAACATAAATCAATCATCATTGTTTAAGGTTAAAATATTCAACAACATGCACACATGCTCCTTGATGGTAAATGCGACATGGCTGTACTATAACCTGAAATAAGAGATACTTCATAGAACAAGTGTAAAATAATTTGTGTGATAGATAATTGTATCAAACGCTCACTATTATCCTTCCCCACGGTGGGCGCCAAACTGTTTACCCTTGGCTTCGGATAACAATTAAATTTGTACGTGGTTTTAAGGACACGTGATTTGGTCTGATACAAATAATGCAGAATAAAACAGAGATTAAAGTGAGTAAATAAATTGGGAAAAAATGCAAACCACATGCCTTGAATAGTCTTGGCCTTGATTGATTTCTTCAAGATGAACAAATATGAATCAAACGAATAAAGAGATAATAAAGCAGACTTCTTTTCTATATTTTGACAATTGAATCGTGAGATGCCTTTTACAATTGCATTGCCCCTTTATATG
>MCJB01050662.1:17379-45109 GCA_002018475.1 Nicotiana obtusifolia | reverse complement strand
TGGGGGGGGGGGGGGGGTCGGAATGAGGTTGGAGAAGAAACTCCTGCTCTTGGATTGTCTCGATTAGGCCCAGGAACAATCGAGGGGTTGTTTGGAACTCCCAGACGATTTTTCACTACAGTTATCCATTTTCCATTCTGCAAATTCGTGTCAGCTGGGATGTTGTTTTGAGGTGTTGTTTGCAGGGGGTGGTGCGCACTGGCAAGGCGAGGATTTTAGGACTGGTCCGGTGATTTTCCACCAAGCGGTGGCGGAGCAACGGTCATCTGTAGGCGGAGGTACTGTTTATCTTCAGCCTTTTGTACGGAGAGTGTTTTTGGGTTAGGCCTTGCTGGTTCGTTTGGTGTAAAGATGAAAGACAAGAGTTAGGCAATAGAGGGAAGTCTAGTGCCTAGCACCCACTATAGCAATGAATTTCAGTGATATCCCAAGGACCTAGCGTCCGATATTGCACTCAAATTCAGTGATATCCTCAGTTCCTAGCACTCACCATAGCACCTAAGTCACTGCCATAGTACTACATTTCAAAGCCAACTTTTTTTTATTTTTCTTGGACTTGGTTAAAATTGTCTAGGACTTTCCGTACATATATAAATACTCCTAAAGCTCGATTTTAGAGTAGAATTCGAACAAAAGAGAGAGAAAAGAGCTGTTGTGGAGGCTGGAGCTCATAAGGTTTTATTTTTCTTCTGCCAAACTTAGTAAATTTATGTTTATTTGGATGATTTGTTGTTTGGCTATCATGTCTATGTGGAGCTAAGCTTCACGTTCTTAGGTTTTGGTTCTTTCATGAGTATTTTTATTTGAATATTGATTTTGGATTTTTGATTTATAATACTGGTTTATTTATTCAATCATGCATTTAATTATTTGATTGCTTGATCACCAAGTAATTATTATCTACAAATCTAGAATGGAACCCAAAAGTGAGAATTCTCACATAGGATTGAGTAGAGCAAGTTCTTGAACCTGGGCATCGGGAATAGATTCACGATTAGGATAGACATATGATAATTGCCTTGCTTGGTCATTATACGGGAATTATTAATGCATTATTATTGATTCTAACTCGATAGACATATAGGTGTTAGGTTAGTTTGAATAGATGAGTAAGAACTCTCCATACATCACAACTTGCCAACAACAACAACACTATCAATGTTTCCACAATAATAGCTCATGGCTCCACCACAACGTATATAAGAATATCAACAACAAAAATGAATGAAAAATGCTCAACAAGATAGATGTTCACAATAACCAACATCGCCTCAACGTGTTAACGACTTTCACAACTTCAACACTAAATAACTCAACAATGAGAGAAATAATGTATAACACACGATAGATAAGACTAACTCGTAATAAAAGATATAACGTCTAACAATGAGTCTAAAATAATGGAAATCAACAAGGAAAGGGATAACACGAACAATTACTTCAAGTAAATGATAATCAATAAGGAAAATACATAACACAATCAACAACTTCAAATAATAATGATAATTAACAATGAAGAGATAGCATGTAATAATAAAAGAGGCAACAGGTTCAACTAAAGCATGAGAGCAAATGATCAAGTAGGAAGTAGAACAATTATTAACGAAATCATTTACGGCATGTATGGATAGTCTAACACAAGTTCAAATAGATTGACTAAGAGATATTAGAACATGATATAGCATACAATTAAAACATGGAAATAGTCTAAGTAGCCTAAACCGATCAAATATCACGTACAACCCATGTACCCACTCATCACCTTGCGTACACGGATAATTTAGCACATTTGAGTCAAACAATACCAATCCTAAGGGGTAGTTCCCCCACACGAAGTAAGGCAAGACACTTACCTCAACTAGGCTAATTCACACTCGAAAATAGCTTTTCCCTTAAAATTCGCCTCAACACAGCTCAAATCTAACCTAAATCGACTCAATATCATCAAACAATGCTAGGGAATTCAATTGCAATAGATAAAGTTAAGATTTTTAAACTTTTCCCAAAAAGTCAACAAAAGTCAATCTGAGGCCCGCCGGTCAAAACTCAAGTGCAATGGTAGATTCCGTCTATCTATGATCCCACGAGTTCATATATGTGATTAGTTTCAAAATTCGAGTCCAAATCGACTCTCAAAACTCAATTTCTTATTTTTCAAAAACTCGACAAAGTTTCACAAATTTTCAACTTTGATTCATACTATTTTGATGTTAAAATCTAAAATAACTCAATGGAATATGATTATAAATAAAATATAATCACTTATCCAAGGTTTGTAGGTGAAAATTCCCTCTCCAAATTGCCTCCTACTGAGTCTAGGATTCAAAAATGAGAGAATGAGCTCAAAATTCCCGTCCCTCAGCTTTTTGTCCAGTCGTAGATGTCGCAAATGTGACATGGGGTTCGCAATTGCGAACCCTGCAAATGCGAAGAATCCCTCGCAAAAGTGAACACCTTCCATTTCTGCTGTCATCGCAAATGTGATGAAAAGTTTGCAATTGCGAACCTTGGACCTCCGCAAATGCGACCATGAAGATCGCAGATGCGAACCAGCTCTCCCTCAGGTACCTATCACAAATGCGAACACTGGGTTCGCAACTTGGCCTAACATTGCATTTGTGACCCAAATACTCGCAAATGCGAAGACCTGAGGCACATATGCAAAACCAGCAACTTAAACTCTATCAACACTTCGTTAAGCGTCTGAAACTCATGTGAGCCCTCGGGGCTCCAAACCAAACATTCATAAAATCCTAATAACATCATACTAACTCGCTCGCGTAATCAAAACACAAAAATAACATCTAATACTATGAATTAAACTCTAAAACACATGAATTTCAAGGAAATTTTCAAGAACTTTTAAAATTACAACTAAGCGTCTGAATCCTATCAAATTAACTCTAAACGACATCAAATTTTGGAGACAAGTACTAAATACCAATGTGGACCTATTCCAAGTCCCAAAGTCAAATTCCGAGCTCGATAGTTAAAAGTCAACCTACGGTAAAACTTTTCAACTTCAAATTGTCAAATTTCGGCAAATCAACATAAATCAACATATGGACTTCCAAAATCAACTCCGAACATACGCCCAAGTCCAAATCACGATACGAAGCTATCGAAGTCATAAAAATACAGTTCTAGTGTCGTTTTCACAAAAGTCAAAATTTGGTCAATATTTTCTAATTTAAACTTCTAAGTCAAAAATCAAGGGTCCAAATCAACCCAAAAGCTTCCCGGAATGAAACTAACCAACCCCGTAAGTCATAAAATCATAAACACAAATGTGTGAAGCAATAAAAGGGGTAACATAGTGCAATTACACAAAACGACCGATCTCGTCGTTGCAAAATTAAACATGCACACAAGAGTAATAACATCATACTAACTAGCTCGCTACCTCAAATCATCAAAATAATATCAAATCACAAGAATATATTGATCAAAACTCAAAATTTAAAGTTAAACCTCAAATTTGCCAACTTTCACATAATGCGCCGAAGCACATTTGGGTTACCCCGGACCCCACCAAACATACATAAAAGTCCAAAAATATTATACGAGTCTACCGGAATCGTCAAAATACCGATTCGAGGTCGTTTACCAAAAATGTTGACTGTAGTCAACTCAAACCTTATTTTAAGCAAAAATTACTTTTTCTTCAAAATTTTACGTAAAAGCTTTCTGAAAACAACAATGACCGTGCACGCAAACAAATAAACATCAAATGAAGCTATGAGAGGTCTGAGAAGACGAAAATTAAGGCTAATACTCAATGACACCTTTGGTTCTTTTGGCTCCCTCAATGTCTCCATTTCATCTTCTAATGATGTCACAAGCACATGAAAGTATTTGCAATGCACTTCCAAGCCTTTTAACAATGTCTCCATTTCATCGTCTAATGATGTCACAAGCGCATGAAAGAATTTGCAATGCACTTCCAAGCCTATTAGCACTTTCTCAAGCAGAAAGCACTTCTTGATCTCCATCTGTAACCCAACTAATTTTCCTTATAGTTCCTTTGCATGCGATCTCGTCATAGGGCGTCAAGGTGACTCTTTCTCTACTGTGCCACATGTTAGTGAGCCATTTTGGGTGCTATCACCTTCCAATCATACAATTTAGTGTTATATATCTCTACTTTCTCACTACCCATATGTCTAACTTAGAGCCCGAGTAAAGACGTAATAGTTTGCGGAAAATAATTCTGGACATTACATCTCCACTTTTAATCCCACTTACTTTTAACTCAAGACTCCAATATTTTTAATCCGTACTCATTTTTAATGCACAAGGATCCAATTTTAATTCATACCTAATCATGGAAAGCAGCAGTTTTAATGATTACGTAAAGAAGATAGATCAAAATTTTGTCAAGAAAATTCAAGTCAAAGGGGAGAATTGTTAGGATATGTCCTGATTTTTTATCATATTTGAATTTTACATGTGATTTGAAGAAAGTGTAAAATTACCATAACTAATTTTACTTTTTCTAAAAGAAAAATGTAGATCTCTTCCATATTTGATAGATTCCTTTCTTGGAGTCAAAGTGTCACGACTCGAAATCCCAACCACGAGGCAGTGATGACGTCTAACTTCACAAATATTTATTTTATAAATTCTAAAAGTAAATTAATGAGAAGGTAAAGCTATAAAACTTTAGAATAGATGATAAACTCCAAATACGCTATTTAGTATGATCCTAGAATCAGGTGGGACAAGTACATGAGCTGTTCAAAGTGCTACAACCAAGGGCCGAAATAAAATACAAATATCTGAATGAAATAAATAGTACAAAAGATAAGAAGGGGACTTCAGGGTCTGCAAATGCCGAGAAGTACTTGTAGTGACGAGGCTATAACAAGGCACTCATTATAAATCTATGCGCGTATAAGTGAAAACAATTGCAGAATATCAAAAGAAGAATTAACATGAAAATCGGAATAGAAAATACATAACAGAGGACCCCAGAATATCATCTATGTCCAAATTCATAATACAACACGGATACGGAATAATCAAGTACAGTCATAATAAATATTCTCCGTTGTGGTGTGCAATCCGATCCCCACATATATATCTTCTCTGGACCCACGTGGTTGAAATTTGAGATTCGGACCAAATTTCGATTACCCATTCATCCCCGAGCCCGAATATGTGATTTATTATTAAATTCAACCTCAATTTGAGATCTAAATTTAAATTTACAAAATCCCTAAATTCTACCCAAAACTCTTAATTTCTACCTTAGATTCATGGATTTGATGATAAATTCATAGAAAAGTGATTAAAAACCAGTTAAAGTTGCTTACCAATGACTTTAGAGAGAAAATCCTCTTTAAAATACGCCTCTAGAGTGTTTAGGGTTTAAAATGATGTAAAATTAGCTACATCCCGACTTTGTCATCTTTTACCCAGCTGCAGATGTCACAACTGCGAACTCTTGTGCGCAATTATGATGTTCGCAATTGCGAGTGTCAGATCACAAATGCGATCAGTCCCACAGACATGCAAGAGTCGCAAAATGTGACATAACCTTCGCATTTACGAAGGACACCCCCCTCGCTAATGCGATCCAAACTTCGTCAATGCGTTAACTGCTCTACCTAGCACAGTATCGCAAATGTAACATCAGGATCACGAAAGCGATCCCATACCAGATTGCAAAAGCAAACAGTTGTTCGCAAATGCAAAACCCAGCCCCCAGTGCCCACTTCGCATTTGGGAGCCTGACATTGCAAATGCAAGGCTTGCAATTGCAATCAGGTTCTCGCAAACGTGAGACCTACAACTTGACACCAGTGACAGCTGACAGTCAGCTATTCCAAATCAGTCTGCCATGCATCCAAAACTTACCCGAGCCCCTTGAGCTCTAAAAAGAACATGCACACAAGTTAAAAATATCATACAAACTCGCTCGCTACTTAAAATTATCATAATAACATCAAATCACAAGAATCGATCATCAAAACTTAAGATTTCAACTTAAAACTCAACTTTTGCCAACTTTCACATAATGCGCCGAAACACGCTCGATCACCAGCAACTCTAGTAAAACATGCGTACAAGTTCAAAAATATCATACGAGCCTACCGGAATCGTCAAAATATCAATCTGAGGTCGTTTACAAAAAACATTGACTATGGTCAACTCAAACCTCATTTTAAGTCAAAAATTACTTTTTCTTCAAAATTTTATATCGAAGCCTTCCGATAAATGACACTGACCAGGCACGCAAATCAATAAACATCAACTGTAGCTATGAGAGATCTTGGAATACGAAAATTAAGGCTATTACTCAAAACAACCTATCAGGTCGTCACAAAAAAGTTATAGACCTCTATAAATTGAGGATCCCTCTTTCACACAATAATACAAGAGCATCCACAATATAGTTCGTTAGGGTTTTGACAGTTTGCTATCAATTTTTCGTACTTTATTTTGTATTAGTAGATTTTGATAAATATTGGTCAATTGAAAAAATCACGTTATCATATTCTCTTTTAGTATATTTCTATGTTTTGTTTTTCGATTTATTATTTCCAATATTTGTTTTGTTAGCTATCAGATGATGCTTTATTATTTTATTCCAAAAAGTAGAGGACATAAAACTTAAGCTCCACAAAAACAAAATATGAGTTAGATATTCTCAGTTTATGACATTCGGCTGCAAATGCTCAAAGCTAAGGATGGCAAATAGGGCAGGGAAAATGCAGCACGGTGCGGGTTTAAGCTTAATTACATGGGGCAAGGCGGGGCGAGTTTATGTTTATGCATTATGGGGCAGGTGCATTGTGGGTTCAAGCATTCTTTTAAAATTGAAAGGCGCTTGCGGGGCAGTTGCGATTTAGACTTTTGTGTAATACCTGCACAGTACATTTGCTGCTTTTCATGAATGAAGATTCAAATGCTTTCCATTTTTCTGTTCAAGTAAAGTTCTAATCTGCTTTCTCAATTGGTATTTGGTATTAAAAATTTTCCCTTGTTCATCTTGTATTTTTATTTTTATTTTGAATTTTGTTAGTTCATTAATCTCCTCTTTTCTTGCTCATTTAAGCTTAAACTTGTGGGTTATATTCTAACTATAAATCAGAATATATTCAGATATTACTAATAATTCAACCTTTTTTTTCTTCTTTTTGTTTTCCTAAAGTTTTTTAACTATTCGATAAGAACACATATCTTGACACAGCACTCTTTGACAACATTATCGTTGTTCATAGTTCTCAAAAAGAAAAAACATGTGATATTTAGTGTCATGTTATTAATCATTAGAATATCAATGCGTCGGTCCGGTAGGAACGCGGTATACTTGTATAGGGTAAAATTAGTTAGCGACAGGTAGATGAATGACGAGGTGATACATGGAACTGGAGACAGGTAATATATGAGTCAACAAATAGTTGACGTCGGATGCAAACATGTGTTCGGAGCTGTATAAATTCCGACGGCATGGGAACCGACAACGAAGATTTGAAAGGAAGGCATCGATTGGGTTGGACAATATTCAATGAGCAAATGTTATGAGGAATCCTATATTAATGACCAACTGTTATGCAGCCATCAATAGGGGCATTGATTTGGGGATCTTGTCTTCCTTAATAGAGCTATAAATAGGAAAATTTGCATCTATTGTTGTAACGATTCGGTCAGTCGTTTTGTGTCCCCTTTCCCCATTTATCCCTTCTTCTATATTCATTTCTGGTTATGTGACTTTCCAGGGTGGTTGATTTGGTTATAGGGATGTTTCGGAGTGAATTAGGACAACTAGCCTAAGGTTGGAAGTTTAAGTTGAAACAGTTGACCGGAGTTTGACTTTAGTGTAGACGACTCCAGAATAAAGTTTTGACGGTTCTGATAGCTTCTATAGTAATTTTAGACTTAGTATTATGTCCATATTTCAATTTGGAGGTTCATAGGTCATTTTGGCTTTAATTGACGAAAGTTGAAAAGTTGAAGGTTTGGAAGATTGAGAGGTTTGACCGAGAGTTGATTTTGTTAATACCGGGCTCAGATTTTGATTTTGGGAGTTGGGATAGGTCCTTTGTATCATTTATGAATTGTGTGAAAATTTTAAGGTCAATCGGAGTTGGTTCGATAGGTTTCAGCATTAGTTTTAGGAGTTAGAAATTCATTAGTTTCGTTAGGCTTGAATTAGGGTGCGATTCCTAATATGTTGTTTGATGTGATTTGATGCTTAGAATAAGTTCGAATCATATTTTTGGATTTGTTGATATGTTTGGATGAGGTCCTAGGGGCGTTGGGTATGATTCGAATTGAAATCGGGCTGGGAAATGGACTTACGCAATTTCTGTTAGCAGCAGTTCTAGTGTAACCGCACCAATAAAGCTTTAGTCGCACGTGCGGAGCTGCAAAAGTGGCCAGGTATTTGCATATGCAAGATATGGAAAGGCAGCCTGGGAACGCAGGTGTGGAGGTAAATCCACGAAAGCGGATGCGCTCCTACGCAAGAGGATGCACAGAAGCGGATTTTGGCTGAAGAATTGGGGATCGCAAAAGCGGAAGGTCTCCGCTGATGCGGTAGCACAGAAGCGATGGTGCGACTGCAGAAGAGGTCGCACAGGTGCAAAGAGGGGATCGCAGGTGCGATAGATCAGGAGCTTAAGTTAATTTCCTAGATGCAAAAATTTGATCGTAGAAGCGCTGAATTTGATCGTAGATGCGAAAAGCCTAGGTATACGAATTTAAACGAAGGGTTTCGTGATTTTTCTCATTTTTGGACTTGAAGAGCTCGGCTAGGGGCGATATTTGAGACGGATTTCGCTATAGTTCAAGTGGTAAGTGACTTTTGATCACTTTTGTTCATAAATATTAAATACTCATCCATTTTTACACCTAGATTATGTGTGTTTGAGGTGAAATTTGGGGATTTTTGGACTATGTATTGGAGAGTAAGATTTGCCAGTTTAAAGGTCGATTTGTGGTTAGAATTGGATGATACTTGTATGGTTGGACTCATAATTGAATGGGTGCTCGGATTTTGTGAATTTTGTCGACTTCCGAGGTGGTGGGCCGAGGTTGACTTTTTGGATTGACTTTTTGATTTTGATTAAAGATCTTAGCTTTATCGTATGAAATCGATTCATACAGCTTGTATTGACTATATTAAAAAATTTTATGAGTAGACTCGAGTCATTCGGAGGCCGATTCGTGAGGCAAGGGTTTGTTGGAGCTTTGAGTTGCGAGCTTTGAGGTAAGTAACACATCTTAACTTGGATATGAGGTTATTTAAACCCAAGGACTACATTATATGAAAGATATTGGGGTGACGTACGCGCTTGGTGATGGGCTTGTGTGCGTGCACTGTTTTGTTCATGGTTTGGAGGGGTTTGGGATATTACTAGACTTGTTTTGCTATCATATTATGTTATCCCCGCATTTCTTCCACTTGCTCGATTATTTAAACTATGAATCATGTTAGACATCATGTCTAGGCTATATGCTAGCTGTTTAAGATTTGATAGGGCTATTCTTGTTGTCTCTAATACCTTATTTGCACACATGTTCTCTGTCTCAATACTTCTCATTTGATTCCTCACATGTTGTTGATACCACTTAAAGGTAATTCTATTAAACACCATATTTGAAATGTGTTTATCTGAGATTTGAATGGTAAATGATTGAGTTTAGGCCTTAGAGCCGGTTTGGTACTGATTTTGAGGTGATGCGTATGCCAGGACAACATTGGGCTAAGTGTTATTATTTTAGGGCCACGCGTGCACCAGGCCTCACTATTGGGCTAAATGATTATGATTAGCGCTTGGGCAGGATCCGCCCCTCCGCAGCCTGACATGCTAGCAGTGGGCGCATGCACAGTATTTCACATATGTGCTTGACGATGGGCAGTTATGCCCGGCACCTGTATAGTGCTAAGTGTAAATATTCTTGATGGATCCACTATGATATAGTTGATTGACGTGTATATTCTTCCGTTGTTTGGTTATTAGACCATGTTATTCTATTTTCATTTATATCATGTGATTGTTGGCTTACCTTGCGGGTTAGGTTAGGTGCTATTACGACCTTTGGATTTCGGGTCGCGACAAGTTGGTATCAGTGCACTAGTCTGCTTAGGTCTCACGAGTCACGAGCAAGTTTAGTAGAATCTTGCGAATCGGCATGGAGGCATCTGTACTTATCTTCGAGAGGTTACGGAACTGTTAGGAAACTTCACTTTCTTGCATTCTATTTGTACGAACTTACTAATTCCGAAGTTTGAAACTTGACTCTTCTATTCTCCCACAGATGTTGAGGACATGTGTGATCGGATCAGGCAGATAGCTACCAATACCACCAGCTAGGACTGCGAGAAGGCCAGGGCTGCTGTATCGACCGGGGTGCGGCTCATACTACAGCTAGAGCAGCACCTCTGGAGCCACTAGTTGCTCGATCTGAGGAGCAGATACCTGATGTTGTTGAGCCGGTGGGACCAGCTCATGCACCATCTGTGGCCATTGTTATTCCAGAGCCTGGCATAGGCAGTCTCAGTTCCAGCTGCATCGGCCACTTCTCAGGCCGGAGGAGGTGCTAATACTCCTGCCTCCCATACTCCAGAGCAGGTAGCTTATGAACTCCAGCCACCGGGGGTACTACCATCCAAGTCGATTGCTATTGCTTGGGCCGAGGTTGGCCCACCTATGAGTGATGAGGAGCAGAAGAGACTAGAGTAGTTTCGGAGGCTTAAGCCTCCAGAGTTTAGTGGGGAGGAGTTAGAGAATATTCAGAATTTCTTAGACCGGTGTCAGCGGATTCTTTGCACACGGGTTATTTGGAGACCAAATGGAGTTGAATTTACCACCTTTCAACTGATTGGCACATTCTATAAATGGTGGTAGGCCTACAAGTTGAGTAGGCCAGTTGGTGCAGTGCCACTTTCATGGCATGAGTTCTCCATTCTCTTTATGGAGAAGTTTGTCCTAATGACTCGCAGGGAGGAGATTGTAGAGATTTTGAGCAGCTACGCTAGGGAGATATGACAGTGACCCAGTATGAGATAAGATTTGCAAATTTGGTTCGTCATGCTATATGGTTGGTTCCCACAGAGAAAGAGAGGATCAGGAGGTTCATTGATGGCCTTAGCTATAGCATATGTTATAGTTTAGCCTGAGAGGCCGAGGTGGATGCTAGGTTTGACCAGGTGGTCGATATTGCTAGGTTCTTAGAGTCAGCTCGTAGGCTTGAGCGCGAGGGCAAGAGGCCTCGTGGTTTGGTGGTTTCAGTGGTACCTTATCTGGAGGTCAGTCACATCACAGAAGAGGTCGTCCTTACAGGCCCACTTAGATGGCTCATCTGGATCATCGTAATGCATCAGCTAGTCATAGTTCATACAGAGCTCGTCCGGATCAGTCATCTTTTAGTGAACTCTAAGCTCAGAGTTCATCCCGTGCTACATCAGTTCAGGGTTTGTCAGTCCTAGGTTTTTCTAGTGGCTATTCTAGTTCTCGAGGTCTGATTCTGGCCCCACAATCATTTCCAACTCAAGGTTGTTACGATTGAGGAGAGTTGGGGCATGTAAGAAAGTAATGCCCCCTCCCTATAAAGGTCCAATGCAGCAGAAAGGCCAACCAATGACCCCTACACTAGTTACTTCATCACCCACTTAGCTAGCTCGGGGTGGCACTCAGGCAGTTCGAGGTTTCCCTAGAAGGGTAGGTCGATTAGTGGTGGTCACGCTTGATGGTATGCTTTTCCGCCAGGCCAAAGGACGTTGCTTCAGACGCAGTGATCACAGGTATTTTTTCAATGTACCACAGGGATGCTTCCATATTATTTGACCCAACTTGGTTCCACTTATTCATACGTATGATCATACTTTGCTCATTATTTGGAAATGCCCTCTGATTCGTTAGTTACATATGTTCATGTATCAACATCGGTGGGCGATTATGTTATTGTCGATCGTGCATATCGATTGTGTATGGTGACTATTGGGGGATTAAAGACGAGCGTTGATCTTTTACAGCTTAACATTGGTTGATTTTGATGTGATTTGAGGCACTGATTGATTATCACCCTATCATGCTATACGGGGTTGCCATGCTAAGACCGTGATGTTGGTGATGCCAGGATTTCCTATGGTTGACAGAGGTTCTTTGGACTGTGTTCCCAGTAGAGGGATTTCATATTTGAAGGCCCTACTAATGGTTGGGAAGGGGTGTCTGGCATATTTGGCCGTTGTGAAGGATGTTATTGCTGATACTCCTACCATTGAGTCTGTTCAGGTAGTGACAGACTTTCCACATGTGTTTCCTTCAGACCTGCCAGGAATGCTACCCGACAAGGACATTGATTTTGGTATTACTTGATGTGGGGTACTCTGCCCATCTCTATTTCTCTATATCGTATGGCACCAGCAGAGTTGAAGGAATTGAAAGAACAGCTTCAGGAGCTACTTGATAAGGGATTCTCTAGGCATAGGTATGTCACCTTAGGGTGCACTAGATCTGTTTTTGAATAAGAAGGATGATACTATGCGGATGTGCATTAATTATAGGCATTTGAACAAAGTTACAATTAAGAACAAGTAATCACTACCGCGCATTGATGACTTATTTGACCAGCTTCAGGGACTAGAGTGTTCTCTAGGATTGATTTGAGGTCTGGGTATCACCAGTTGAAGATTCGGGATTTTGATATTCTGAAGACGACATTCAGGACCAGATATGGTCACTACGAGTTTCTTGTGATGCCTTTTGGGCTGGCCAATGCCCCAACAGCATTTATGCATCTGATGAACAATGTATTCTAAGCATAGCTTTATTCTTTTGTCAAATTATTCATTGATGATATACTGGTGTACTCACGTAGCTAGAAGGATCACGAGCAGCATCTGAGGATTGTACTCCAGATGTTGAGGGAGAAGAAACTATATGCTAAATTCACCGAGTGTGAGTTTTGGCTTGATTCCTAGGCATTCTTGGGGCACGTGGTGTCCAGTGAGGGTATCAAGGTAGATCCGAAGAAGATTGAGGCAGTTCAGAGTTGGCCTAGACCATCTTCAACTACTGAGATCTAGAGTTTTCTTGGTTTAATTGGATATTATCGCCGTTTTGTGGAGAGTTTCTCGTCCATTACTGCACCTTTGACTAGATTGACTTAGAAGGTTGCCCTATTCAGGTGGTCTGATGAGTGTGAAGAGATCTTTCAGAAGCTCAAGACTACCTTGACCACAGCTCCAGTTCTAGTTCTGCCTTCTGCATCGGGTTCTTATACTATTTATTGTTATGCTTCTCGGATTGGTTTTGTGTGTTTCTTGATGCAGGAGAGTAGGTTGATTGCTTATACTTTGCGCTAGTTGAATCCCTATGAGAAGAACTACATCATTGATGATCTTGAGTTGGCACTTATTGTTCATGCATTGAAGATTTGGAGGCATTATCTCTATGGCGAGTCTTGCGAGGTATTTACAAATCATCAAAGTCTACAACACTTGTTTAAGCAGAAGGATCTAAATTTGAGGTGGCGAAGATGGTTAGAGGTATTAAAACACTACGATATCACCATTTTGTATCATCTTGGGAAGGCCCATGTTGTGGCCAATGCCTTGAGTAGAAAGGTTCTGACTATCCGTAGCGCATATATTCCAGTTGATGAGAGACCGGTAGCATCAGATGTTCATGCCGCGGCTAATCAGTTTGTGAGGTTAGATGTTTCAAAGCCTAGTCACATTCTAGCTTGCATGGTCTCTTGGTCTTCTTTGTATGAGCGCATCAGAGAGCGTCAGTATGACGACCCCCATTTGATTGTCCTTAAGGATATGGTGCAGCACAGTGATGCCAAGGAGGTTTCTATTGGAGATGATGGGGAGTTAGGGATGCAAGGTCGTATTTGTGTGCCCAATGTGGATGGATTGCTTGAATTGATTCTCGATGAGGCCCACAGTTTGCGGTATTCTATTCATTGGTGTGCCACCAAGATGTATCAAGACTTGAGAAAACACTATTAGTGGAGAAGAATGAAGAAAGATATAGCGGGGTATGTGGCTTGGTGTTTGAACTGTCAGCAAGTGAAATACGAGCATCAGAGGCCGGGTGTTTGCTTCAGGGACTTGAGATTCCCGAGTGCAAGTGGGAGCGTGGTACCATGGACTTCTTTGTTGGCTCCCACGAACCTTGAAGAAATTTGATGTCGTTTGGGTGATTGTGGACCGGTTGACTAAGTCTGCACAATTCATTCCGATTGTGACTACCTATTCTTCGGAGCGGCTGAGATCTATATCTGCGAGATTGTTTGTCTTCACGGTTTGTCGATGTCTATTATTTCTGATCGGGGAACACAGTTCACATTGTAGTTGTTGAGAGCAGTGCAATCAGAGTTGGGCACACGGGTTGAGTTGAGTACAACATTTCATCCCCAGAAAGACGGATAGTCCGAGCACACCATTTAGATTTTGGAGGTATGCTCTTATGTTATGGATTTCGTGGGATCTTGGGATAAGTTTCTACCGCTTGCAGAGTTTGCCTAAAACAACAGCTACCAATCGTGTATTCACATGGCTCCTTATAAGGCCTTATATGGTAGGCGGTGTCGATCTCCAGTTGGTTGGTTTGACCCAGGAGAGGCTAGGTTGATAGGTACTGATTTGGTTCGGGATGCCTTTGAGAAAGTCAAGTTGATTCAGGATCGGCTTCGTACAGCACAATCTAGATAGAAGAGTTACACTGATTGGAAGGTTCGTGATATCGCATATATGGTGGAAGAGAAGGTATTGCTCCGAGTTTCACCCATGAAGGGCCTGATGAGTTTCTGAAGGAAGGGAAAGTTTATCCCTCGGTATATTGACTGTTTTGAGGTGCTTTAGAGGATTGGGGAGGTGGCCAACAAGCTTGTCTTGCCACCTAGTCCATCGGGTGTCCACCTAGTATTTCATGTTTCTATACTCCAGAAGTATTATGATGACCCGTCACATGTTTTGGACTTCGGCACGGTCCAGTTAATTGGAGATTTCACTTATGATATAGAGTCGGTGGCTATTTTGGATCGGCAGGTTCGAAAGTTGAGATCAAAGAATATAGCTTCAGTTAAAGTTTAGTGGAGAGGCCAGCCAGTCAAGGAGGCTACTTGGGAGATCTGGTGGGAGATGCATAGCAGATATCCACACTGTTTGAGACTCCAGGTATGATTCCAGACCCGTTCAAGGACGAACGTTAGATTAAGCTGGGGAGAATGTAATGACCCGACAGGTCGTTTTGTGTATTGTAGCTATGTTTCCCTATTGATCGTTTCTTCTGTGTTCATTTGTGGTTATGTGACTTGACGGAGTGGTTGGTTTGGTTCCTAACATGTTTCAGAGTGAATTGGGACAGTTAGACCTAAGGTTGGAAGTTTAAGTTGAAAGAGTTGACCGGAATTTGACTTTTGTATGGACGACTCCGGAATGGAGTTTTCATGATTTTGATAGCTTTGTATTGTGATTTCGGACTTAATAATGTCTCCAAATTTTGATTTGGAGGCTCGTAAGTAGTTTTGGCTTTAATTGGCGAAAGTTGGAAAGTTGAAGGTTTTGGAAGGTTGAGAGGTTTGATAGAGAATTGACTTTGTTGATAACGGGCTCCGATTTTGATTTCGGGAGTTGGGATAGGTCCGTTGTGTCAGTTAAGACGTGTGATAAATTTGAGGTCAATCGGAGTTGGTTTGATAGCTTTCAACATTAGTTTTAGGAGTTGGAAATTCATTAGTTTCGTTAGGCTTGAATTGGGGTGCGATTCCTGATTTTGATGTTGTTTGATGTGATTTGAGGCTTAGAATGAGTTCCTATCACATTTTAGGATGTGTTAATATGTTTGGATAGGGTCGCGGGCGCCTCCGGTATGATTCTGATTAAAATCAGGCTGGGAATTAGACATATGCAATTTCTGTTAGCAGCAGTTCTAGTGTAACCGCACCTCCGAGGCTTTAGCCGCAGGTGTGGAGCCGCAAAAGCGGCCAAGTATTTGCAGATGCGAGATATGGAAAGGCATACTGGGAGCACAGGTGTGGAGGAAATGCATAGAAGCGGACAGCGCTCCTACGTAAGAAGATCCGCAGAAGTTGTATTTTGGCTGAAAAACTGGGGATAGCGGAAGCGGGAGGTCTCCACAGGTGCGGTAGCGCAGAAGCGATGGTGGGGACCGCAGGTTCGATAAATCAGGAGCTTCATTTAATTCCGTAGATGCAAAAAATTGGCTGCAGAAGCGGTTCCGTAGAAGCGACGTATTTGATCGCATATGCGAAAAGGCTGGGTAGACAGATTTAAATGAAGGATTTCATGATTTTTCTCATTTTTGGACTTGAGGAGCTCGGCTAGTGGAGATTGTTTAGAGGGATTTCACTATAGTTCAAGTGGTAAGTGACTTCTGATCACTTTTGTTCATAAATATTAAATACTCATCAATTTTACACCTAGATCATGTGTGTTTGAGGTGAAATTTAGGGATATTTGGACTATGTATTGGAGAGTAATATTTGGCAATTTGAAGGTTGATTTGTGGTTGGAATTGGATGATATTGGTATGGTTGGACTCGTAATAGAATGGGTGCTCAAGTTTTGTAAATTTTGTCGACTTCCGAGGTGTAGGCCCGAGGTTGACTTTTTGGATTGATTTTTTAATTTTGGTTAAAGAACTTAGCGCTGTTGTATGAAATCGATTCATATAGCTTGTATTGATTATATTAAGTTGTTTGTGACTAGACTCGAGTCATTAGGAGGCCAATTCTCGATGCAAGGGTTTGTTGGAGCTTTGAGTTGTGGTCTTTGAGGTAAGTAACACATCTAAACTTAGATTTTGAGGGTATTTAAACCTAAGGACTACGTTATATAAAAGATATTGGGTTGACGTACGCACTTGGTTACGGTCTTGTGTGCGTGCACCAGTTTGTTCATGGCTTTGGAAGGCCTTTAGGATATTACGAGACTTGTTTCATATTATGTTATCCCCACGTTTTCTCTACTTGATCGATTATTTAAATAATGAATCATGTTAGACATCATGTCTTGGCTATGTGCTAGTTGTTTAAGACTTGATAGGGTTATTCTTGTTGTCTCTAGTACCTTATTTGCACACATGTTCTTGGACATGATAATAAATCCATGAATATTATCTCTATCGCAGTACTTCTTATTTGATTCCTCACATGTTGTTGATACCACTTAAGGGTAATTTTGTTAAACTGCGTATGTGAAATGTGTTTATCTGAGAGTTGAACGGTAAATGACTGACTTTGGGCCTTAGAGTCGGTTTGGTACTGATTTTGAGGTGATGCGTACGCCATGCCAACATTGGGCTAAGTGTTATTGTTTTGGGGCGACGCGTGTACCAAGCCTCCACTATTGGGCTAAATGATTAAGATTAGTGCTTGGGCAGGATCCGCTGCTCCGCAGTCTGACATGTCAGCAATGGGCACTGGCATAGTATTTCACATATGTGCTAGATGATGGCCAGTTATGCCAGGCACCCATACAGTGCTAAGTGTAAATTCTTGATGGATCTATTATGATATTGTTGATTGACATGTATACTTGATATGTAGGATTGTAGGAATAGAGAAGTACTTTCCTCATGCTAGCTGATAATTGACCTGCTTTATTTGTGTTGGCTTTTAAATTGTTATACTTGAAAGCATGCATAAATTACTGAAATGCTAACAAGCTTGAACTTGACATTATTGAGCTACTGCTTCTACGGTTTATCCTTTATATTCTGAACTGTTATCAATTATTGGAGTTGCTACTTAAATTGTTATTTTGAGCTCGTCATTGCGTTCAACCCAAGGTAAGTGCTGTTACTTATTGAGTAAATTGGGTCGGTTGTACTCATACTACACTATGCACTTTGTGTGCAGATCCAGGTATACCCGGTGAGGTGATTATCAGACTTGAGTGTTGCCAGCTTTTGGAGCTACGAGGTGCTGCCATATCGTCTGCAGTCCTTGAAGTTCTCTTCCTGTTTTCTTTTATCTTTACTGCTCTTATATTTAGACCTTCGTATTAGAAATTTTGTTGTACCTTGTTACTTAGTAGTGCTCGTGTACTCTTTGACACAAGATTTTGGGGATGGATGTAGTAGCATTTTTGTTTATTCTCAGATATTTTTATGATATTCTTCCGTTGTTTGGTTATTAGACCATGCTATTTCATTTTCATTTATATCATGTGATTGTTCGCTTACCTATCAGGTTAGATTAGGTGCCATTACGACCTTTGGATTGGGATCGTGCGAAGTTGGTATCAAAGCACTAGGTTGCTTAGGTCTCACGAGTGACGAGCAAGTTTAGTTGAGTCTTGCGGATCAGCATGGAGACGTTTGTACTTATCTTCGAGAGGCTACCGAACTATTACGAAACTTCACTTTCTTGCATTCTTATCATACGAATTTGATAATTCTGAAGTTTGAAACATGACTCTTCTATTCTCTCACAGATGGTGAGGACACGTGCAGCCGGATCAGGCAGATAGCCACCAGTACCACCAGTTAGGACCGCGAGATGCCGGGGCCGAAGTAGAGGCCGAGGTGCGGCTCATACTACAGCTAGAGCAGCACCTGTGGAGCCACCAACTTCTCCATCTTAGGAGCAGATACCAGATGTTGTTGAGCCGGTGGGACCAGTTCATGCACCACTTGTGCCCATTGTGATTCCAGGCCTTCAGGAGGCCTTAACCTAGATATTGACTGTGTGCATGAGCCTGGCACAGGCAGTCTCAGTTCCAGCAGCACCAGTCACTTCTCAGGTCGGGGGAGGTGCTTAGACTCCTACAGTCCGTATTCCAGGGCAGGTAGCTCACGGACTCCAGCCACTGGGGGTAGTACTAGCCCAGTCGATTGCGGCTGCTCGGGCCGAGGTTGGCCTACCTATGAGTGATGAGGATCAGAAGAACTAGAGCGGTTTGAGAGGTGCTCAGAATTTCTTAGACCGGTGTCAGCGAATTCTTCGCACAACGGGTATTTTGGAGACCAGTTGAAGTTGCATTTACCACGTTTTAACTGATTGGGGCAGCCTACAAACTGATTGGGGCAACCTAATTTGGGATTATAGAAATGTGTTTATAGAATAATTAAGTCATGGAAAATTGCCTGAAGATCCAAAAGCATCTCAGGCGCTTTGGACCAAAGCTGCTTGATATTGTCTTGTTGACGGTCAATTATACAGGAGGTCTTTTCAAGGACAATTGGCTCAATGTTTAGGGACATCGAAGGTTGATTATTTGATGACAGAAGTTCACGAAGGAGTATGCGGAAATTATTCTAGTGCAGATTCATTGGTACTCAAATTAATAAGGCATGGCTACTATTGGCCCCGAATGGAGCAAGACACGAAGGTATTTGTACAAAAATATGATAAGTGTCAGTGTCACGCACAATTAGTGCATCAACCGGCAGAACTTTTGCATTCAGTAATGTCACCATGACCTTTCATGAAATAGGGGATGGACATGGTTCCTTACCACAAGGTCCCAGGCCGGTAAAAATTTTTTTGGTGTTGACTGACTATTTTTTTCACTAAATGGGTTGAAGAAGGAGCTTGCAAAAAGATCGGAGAGCGAGAAGTGATTGATTTCATGTTGGATCACATCATCTGTCGGTCTGGAGTACCAAAAGAAATTGTTTATATTGGATCACATCATCTATCAGTCTGGAGTACCAAAAGAAATTGTTTGTGACAATGGGCCGCAATTTATAAGTTCCAAAGTCACAAAGTTTTTAGCAGGTCTGAAGATTAAATGGATTACATCCTCTCCATACTATACAAGTGCTAAAGGAAAAACAGAGTCAACCAACAAGGTCATAATTCAAAATCTCAAAAAGAAGTTAGAAGATGCTAAAGGAAATTGGTCGGAATAGCTACCCGGAGTACTATGGGCATACTGAACAACGGTGAAGTCAAGCACATGGGAAACACCATTTTTGCTTCCGTATGCTACGGAAGCGTTGATCCTGATGGAGATTGGGGAACCAACCATAAGGTATTCCCGAGCAATCAAGGAGGCGAATAATGAAGCAATGCTGATTAAGTTAGATCTGCTTGAAGAACATCGAAATATGGCGTATGTGAAAATGGTGGCTCAAAAGCGAAGAATGCAATGATATTAAAACCGTATAGCAATATTCGATATTTCAAAGTCGAAAATTTAGTTTTGAGAAAAGTAAATCAAAAAACCCGAAAAGTTAATGTCGGGAAGTTGGGACTAACTTGGGAAGGATCTTATCGGGTTTCATCTATAACTGGCAAGGTTCAAATTAATTGGAGAATCAAGACAGAATTAAATTGCCAAGCAATTTAAATGTGACTCATCTCAAAAGGTATTACTGCTGAAAATCCTTGTTAATACTGAAAGTACATGCTGCAATATTTTTTCCTTTGTAATTAGGTTTTTCTGGCGATGTTTTTAATGAGGCATCAATGTGAAGTATACAACAAAGAAAGGATCATTGGTGATAGTGAGATCTCCACTGTTCGAATTCTCATACTTAGCATCCGAACACTAGGGGAAACTATTGCATATTAGAGCACTAAAAGTGTGACAAAGACCAGGGACCATTAGAACTGGGGTCTATGTCTTATCAGGGACTGCATGATCACCCCTGTAGAAATAAGTTGTACAAAGTTAGCCACATGTATTGGCAGCTTTATTTACTTAAGCAAATACTTGTTTAGGTAAATGTACTTTTGAGAGCAGAAAGAATAAATCAAAGTTCTTTTTGTTTTTATCTTATTTCTTGTCCAAGAGATAAGATTATTTTTCATTTGTAAGTTAATTAAACTTCAAATTCTTGTGCCGGAATGAATAGGAGACGTCCTCTTTAAGAGCACCATCAACATAAGGGTCCTCTCTTATGAAACCCTCATAATCAAAGGGTAGATTTCGGAAAGCATGAATGCCCAGAATTAAAGTTATCGGATGTAAAAAGAATTCCCGAGCTTCATCAATTTAATAAAAAAAAAGTATTTTTTGCATAAGATTTAAGCAAAATATTTCTTTGAAATGCCAAAATCTATAAAGACGTTTTGGCATGGTTACAAAGGAAAAGTTAAATACATCAATTATTTTTGCTTCCAGAGCCTAAAGGGAGAGAAGTGTCTTCGTTTTCCTTTGTAGGAGAAGGTTGTTCTGCTTCCATTTCAAGGCATTCATCCTTATCTTCTTCTTCTTCTTCTTTAGCCTCCTCTTCAGTTCCCAAATACTCGAAGCTGGTGTTCGAAGAGTCTGAAGCAATGAGCCAAGTAGGGTTGTCCTCGATAGTTGTCTCCAATCCGCGAGCCTTGGAAATGCAATCATCAATGTTTGCAATGCCCTCTTTGGCCTCTTCCAAAGTCTTCCTCCTCATGTGATAAATTGCATGAGTTTTCTCAAGGAGGAAAAAGTCTTCTTGATCTTGGAGTTTAGCTTGGAACTTTTCGATTTTGGATTGAAGCTTATGATTTTCAGTCTGCACAATGTTGATCCTGGTATCTAGGTTGGAATTGGTTTTCGCATGGAGCTGGTTTTGTTCCATAAGTTTTCTGAGCCTTTCTTCCATTTGGCTCTCTTCTCCTCGGCGGCAATAGCCTCTTCGATTTTCAAACGTAAGTATGCTTCCAAGTTATTGATTTTCTCCATAAAAGAAGACTCATGCTCGGCCGTGACAGTTACGTCATCATGAAGTTCATCCCACTTGGACTTCGCCTCCTTAAGATATGCATGTAATTGAGTGGCTTCTTAGCTATGGGCTATTCTATCTTGCTCGTATTGCTCTAATCGAGCTTCGAGCTTTCCCATTTGAGCAACTTTTGCTTCCAACACCTGGAGGTGCTCGGCAAGTTGATTTCTTTTGGCCACAAGTTGATTTTGCTCCGTGGTAAGCTCTTCTATTTCCAAAATCAACTTTCTTAGGCCCTCCGAAGCTAGAAGGTTAGCCTAAAAAGGTTTAAAGTTAAGGTTATGAAGGAAAAGTCTAGCAAGAAAGAGTAGAAGAGAAGAAGGTTAAATTGATACTTGAGTCGAACAATGTATGTTGTTGTTGATCAGGCACTCAGCAGAAAGAGAGTCCATTTTTCTCCAATATTTGTCTGTAGCTAGAGGCTTCAGCTAATTGGCGACCTCCATCGGCTTGAAGAGTAAATGGCACTCATTCGAAACAGTGAGAATAACACTCTATTTTCTACTAGGGTTTTGAATAGGTGCCGGGTAAGTTCTCCTTGAGTTTCCACGGTCGGATGACCGTGGGGAAGGAACATCTTCTGTCTATTTAGTTGGGGCCAGTTGAGGAGTAGTTATTGGTGCAGAAGGTGTTGTGGTTTCGGTTGGTAACGAGGTCAGGTCAGGGCCCTACTAGAAATAATAAGAAACAAGACAGAAGATCTAATAATATAATGAAATGACAGAGAAGTGAAACAATGAGAATCTACGGAAGGTAATAACACATAATCAAAGAAAGACAAATACAACATGAAAGGAAGGCAAAAATCTTACAAGTTAAGGAAAAACAATAACAACCATTACAGCAAATAGAGAAAATCAACAGGGGCACTCCCGAGGTACCGCCTCGTAGTCCCAAACGTAAATATCTCATAATCTTTCCTTATATCACCCCGGGAGCTTTATATTTTATTTTGAAAATCATTTTCGAAATAGCATCCCGCTTTTTAGCCACCTTATCACACCGTATGATTTCTAGTAGTTCCCCTACCAGCCACGCGTATCAAGCCCATCTTATCTCACCGTATGCGTTTCAACACCCAGACCTTATACCACCGTATGTGTATCAATAATCACAATGGCACGGTAGAAACCTCATGCAAACAATAACAACTGCACGGCAGAAATCTCGTGCAACAACCAAACAATCATCTCAACGATAATCACGGAAAGCAAAACATAACAACTAAAACAATGATATTTCAAGAATAGCAATTTCAAGTAAAGAATCCCACAGTTAAATAAGGAATATAGAATCAAAAAAGTAGGTAATTCAACTAAGCACGTTGTACAAGTTGCAAATAAGAGATAAGACAAGTAGACCTGTGAAATTAGGCTAAACATGATGACTATAAATGCTAAAGTAACTCGGTAAGGCATAAAAAGGAAACTACTTAGATAAAATCGGAATTTCAATATTTAGCCCGTGTACGCACTCGTCACCTCGCGTACACGGCCCTTACATATCACAAATTGTCACAATTATACCAAGTCCTAGGGGGATTTCCCCCACACAAGGTTAGACAAGTCACTTACCTCAAACCTCGCTCAATCAATTAATAAGAAGGCCTTTCCCTCGATTTTTCAACTCCGATCGGCTCAAATCTAGCCAAAATAATTTCATACTATAAATATAACTAGAGAAAACTACTTTAAATAATAAAATTACGACTTTAGTAAAGAACTGTAAAATCGTTCCAAAAAATTGACCCGGGCCCACATTTTGGAACCCGACCAAAATTACAAAAATCGAACACCCATTCGATAACGAGTCCAACCATACAAGAATTATTCAAATCCAATCTCATTTCGCCTTTCAAAACTCGGAATTTTGGTCTAAGAACTTTACACCTTTTCCCCCATATTTTCCAACCAAAATCCTTAATTAAATGAAAAAATCAAAGATAGATTAGTGAAAATTAATCAAAAATGAGTTAGGAACTCTTGCCCCTAAAGAAAAAGAGGAGAAAGTAAAGAGAAATATAAATTTTAAAAAGAAAGGCTAATTAGCCATTAAATACTGTCAGGTGGACCATTTTAATGGGCTTTTCCACTTTCACGCGCTCTTTGGCACATAAGCAGTAAGTGAATACTATTATGAAGGAGAATATAGTTGTGGAGGTTTTCAGAAACAAACAGTACTGTAGGTAGATAAATGACAAAAATTATATAATTTGGACAAACTTTAAAGTATTAATTCTTAAATTTAAGATTGATCAAGAATCTCATCATTTATTAGGCGGGCCAACTGCTGGACCAAATTGCGTTGGACGTCCATGTCACATATATAATCTTTCTCTAGACAAGAATTCATTATTGATGAAATGTGAGCAAATTCAAACTCGTATAATAAAATAAAATAATGGAGACGGAAATTAATGCATGGTGGTCTACATCTTCGCCGAATTTCCATTTGACGCGCCTTTGCCGCAACAGGCTGTATGAACTAAAATGCGATTACAACAGTGAAAGAACATAATCCAACTAATTTCCAAAAAATATAACGTTGAATCCATCTAGTATGTTCTATGCGTCCTTCACTATACGATGAAGGGGTAAGCTAACGCGCCTGCAAGTTATGGAGCCCAATGCTATTGTACCACAAGAGACACTTGGTTGGAAGTAAACAAACTTGATGGATTTCGTTTAGGGTTAGTTTGGTTTGCTAGCAAGTTATACATGAATTATAATGCATACATTAGTAATGCAGAATTAATATTTATTATTAGATATTTGGTATATTCTACTAAAAATTATAACACAGTGTATGTATTTTGGAATGAGTTTTAAGTATCTTTTTACTAAAATATAATATTGATCTACGTAAAGATCAGTTAGTTTGGTTATTTTGTAATTTTAATTCATGTATTGCAAATTCTTACATTTATATTTCATATTATATACAACATAAAATAATATACATACGATATTTTTTCTATATAAGGGAGATAGGACGATGAAGAAACTAAGTGAAGTACGTACCTCAAATAAAAAAAGATGGAGAAATCAGCCTCTGAACATGTGATTCTGTTCATGGATGAAGAAGATGACAAGAACAATAATCCCTCAGATAATTCACAACCTAGGAGCACCAATGATGCTAATTACATGGCAGAAACAAAGCTTACCAGAATTCCTATAAAATTTCAAACACTACGTCGCCTCACTTTCTCAAAACCCAAAGCTCGAGTCTTTGAGTTCCATAGTGTTCCAGTGAACCAAAAATCTCTCAACTTAGACGACGAATTCGAGTCCTACAAGCCCTGTGAAAAGGATGGAGATAGTGATGAAGAACATGAAAATGATGAAGAATTTGAAATTACAAAAGAAAAGTGTAGAAAGAAGACGACAAAAATCCCTTATAGACTTTTGTTTGACTGGTGCTTTCTTTTAATCACAACCTCTTGTTTAATATGTGCTCTCACAATTTCACCTCTTAGGAACAATCCCTTATGGGATCTTGACTTGTGGAAATGGTGCTTAGTGATTCTTGTCTTATTCAGTGGTCGCCTTGTTTCAAGTTGCGTAATTAGATTCCTCGTTTTCCTCATCGAGAGAAACTTCATGCTTCGTGAAAAGGTCTTATATTTTGTCTATGGTCTTAGAAAAAGCTTCCAAAATTGTGTTTGGTTAGGTCTTATCCTTTTAGCTTTGACCCTCGTATTCAACACAAAACTCAACAAACAAAACAAGATGTTAACAAAATTACGTGAAGCTTTAGTGGCCTTACTCATTGGTGCAACAATTTGGCCCGTTAAGATCATTTTGGTCAAAGTTTTAGCCTCGTCGTTTTTTGTTGCAACTTACTTTGATCGTATGAAGGAAAGTGTTTTTCATCACTATGTTCTAGACACACTTTCTGGTCCTCCATTTCATGAAAAAGTGGTACAAGTGAAAGAACCGAGGAAATTATCGAAGTTAAAGAAGCTGAGTATGCAAACAAAGTCATCTGCATGGAGTGTGAAGAGATTAGCTAATTATGTAAGGTTCTTTGGTTTGTCAACTATTTCTAAGAGTGTGGATGAATTTGGGAACACTGAATCTGAGATTACAAGTGAATTGGAGGCTAGAAATTGTGCCAAAAAGATCTTCAAGAACGTTGCCAATCCTGGTGGCAAGTAAGTATTCTAGACATTTTGTGTAACGCACACAATAACAATCAATCATTAGAGTTTAATTAGTACTATAAGCTTTTTCTTTCACAATTAGATCATTTAAAATATTTTTTGAACCAAAATATACTACAAAATTATTATCGAAAAATACATATTTTTCATACTTTTCGTCGCACCAAACGCACTAAAGTTTGAATAGACATTCCCTTATTAGGGGGTCTTGCTGTTACTGGGTTGGGGAGTAAAATGGTCATATAATTATAATTTTTTTTCACTAAAGTGAGCTGGTCCAAAGTGTTTCCGGCAAAGCTAGGAACGCGCGTCAAACCTTTCGGCTCCTCATATAATTTTATTTTCTCACACAAAAATCTTATAACTATGATTTTTTTTCATCAAAGTCATATAACTATGTTTTCTCACACAAAAATCGTAAAACTTTTACTAACTCACAAAAAAATCATAGTGATTGAAAAATATAATTTTTAATAGTATTTTCTTATTTTGTGGTTTTTTATTTTCTTATTTTCAATCTAATAAATAATAATCCAACTAAAATAAGGATGAGTCAACCCGACCTGGCTCACCCGATCCAATACTCATATATAAAAATTAAAATAATACAAGTGAATAGTAAATCCTTCAAAACATGATACTCTATCTTTTATTTTTCTTTTCAAGATTTTTATTCAAATCGATAGCATTTTTATTTCAAGTGCTCTCTAATTATACCTTTTCTTTTCTTTTTTTTTTTGGGTCAAAATATCATGTATTCCGAACTAAGTTTCTTATTGGGGAAGAATTCACTTTTACTATTATTTTAACTTACAAATATGAGTATTGTTGGGTCATTCCTATTTTAAGGAAAAAATATACAATTAATCGGCTGGCCGAAACTAATTATATTTGCTAGCCAAAATATATATATAGAATGTGTATTTTTATATGTATATAATACATATAATATTTGGAATGGCTAAAAATAAACTTATATTTCTCCTATTTTAATTGGATAATTATTTATAAGGTTGAAAATAAAAAATAAAAAAACGCAAAATAAGAAATTACTATCGAAAAATTTATTTTTCGATCACTATGATTTTTGTGTGAGTTAGTGAAAGTTTTATGATTTATTTGTGAGAAAGTAAAGTTATATGACTTTAATAAAAAAAGTCATAGTTATAAATTTTTGTGTGACAAAATAAAATTGTATAACTTTTGTGAAAAAAGTCATAATTATATAATTATTTGTTAAATTTATCCGAATAAAGTCGGTTTCAACATGCCTGCCGACATTTGAAAGCCATTAATTTTGTTACTAGGAAGGGCCACCTTAGTTAAGGTCAAAGCGAGTCATATGTGATTCGATACTTTCCTTTTCGACCATTGAAAGAAAAATTCAGTATATATATATATATATATATATATATATTAAAAAAAAAAAACTGCAGACGAAATTTAAGACGGTACTCAATTCGTGTATTATATAAGTGGTAGTTGTTAAACTCTAATTTGATTAAAAGAGTATCACCTTACACTTCAAATTTAATTATCTAAATGAATTTAAATTTTGAAACACATGCCATGTTACTTTATATATCCCGATTTGAATGACATCGTTTTAATTTGATATTTAAGCGTGGCTCAGTTCCACTAATTTCTTATTTTATACTCCTTACTTTGATTAACTTTTTTCTTTTAAGTCAGTTTATTTAAGATTTGGATATTATACTAATATCTAATATAGTACATATACTGATTTCTCAATAATTATTTTATATTGTTCACAACTACTAATATAATAGAAAAGTCAAGTTGAGCACGTAAGTAGACTCCACACAGAATCAATCGTATAACTTAATTGAAGTTGACAACTGTCCTTAATGTCTCTGTAGTTCAGACATGATATCCATCAAGATCCAAGGGCAAATAATACAAATAT
>MCJB01050662.1:0-17188 GCA_002018475.1 Nicotiana obtusifolia | reverse complement strand
AAATAATACAAATATATATATATATATATATATATATATATATATATATATATATATATATATATATATATATATATATATATCTGTGTGTGTATATGTATGTATCTATATGTACGTATTATTAATGTGTTACTCCCTCCTTTTCAATTTAGATAATACATTTCGCTTATCGAAAGTCAAACTGTGTGAAGTTTGATAAATATTTTAAAATATATTTTGTTATCATATTGACATGAAAAAAATTAAAACATATATTACTTTTTGTGTAGTTTTTAAATATTCAAATTTTAATTAAGTTGAACTATTTAATTTCGCTTCAAAATTTAGTCAAATTAATTTTGAATAAATGAAATGTGTCATCTAAATTGAAATAGAGAGAGTATATATGGAGTAGAGATTGGATGTAATATGTATGTTTCAGAATTAAGTTTCACTTTTCACCCAAAAGACAGCATGATAAGAAATGAGTTGCAACATATGGGAATTAATTTTATCTTTTTATGCTGAAGGTACATAGAAGAGGAAGATTTAATGAGGTTCCTGAATAGAGTAGAGATACACACCATTTTCCCACTCTTTGAAGGAGCACTTGAGACTGGAAGGATCACCAAATCTGCCTTCAGAAATTGGGTGGTAATTATATATACACTATACCACACACAACATATACAATCTTTTGATTTAACGTGTATATAAATCACCTAAAACAATTTACATGTAATCACCTGTAAAAATTGGGATTAGTATCCTACATGCTAAAACGTGATGTGAAGATTCTCTATGCTACCAATGAATTGTAATTCAAAGACTAGCATCTTTTGATTTAAGGCTTTTTTTTTTTCTTGGGATTTATTGTTAGGTACGAGCATACTATGAGAGGAAGTACTTGGCCCATTCATTGAATGATACAAAGACGGCAGTGCAACAGCTTCACAAGTTAGCAAGTGGGATAGTGGGTTTTATATTACTTGTGATTTCACTCTTGGTGATGGGACTGCTCTCCACACAAATCCTCGCTCTCCTTCTTTCACAACTTGTACTTCTGGGATTTGCTTTCCAAAACACTTGCAAGACTATCTTCGAATCTATTATCTTCGTCTTTGTTGTCCATCCTTTTGACATTGGCGATCGTTGTGTTATCGATGGAGTTCAGGTAAATATCTCTATTATTATTCAACACTGGTTATTAACCTTCTTGTATAAAACAACCGACACAGGCAGATGAAAATAACACGCGTTAGTCAGTTTTCGGACTAGTAATTGAAAAATAATCTGTATTTGCAAAATCATTGAAAAATAGCTACTACTTTACTGTAACACGGAAAGTTCCAGCATAATATACTGGAAATTTGATGCACATGTGTATGAACTTTCAGCATATTATGCTTGAACTCCAACACACGGAAATTCCAGCATAATATACTGGAGATTGAAGTACTAGTGTATAAACTTCTAGCATATTATGCTGGAACGCTAGTATATTATGCTGGAAAATTCACATGTGAAAAATTCAAACTCCAATATATTATGCTGGAATGTTTTTCGAATTTTGAACAGTGTTTTCGTTCAGAATTATCTTTACATGAAAACTGGCTAAATTTCGATTTTTTTTGAAACTGTTGTTATTT
The DNA here is from genome assembly GCA_002018475.1 of Nicotiana obtusifolia. Classification (NCBI taxonomy): domain Eukaryota; kingdom Viridiplantae; phylum Streptophyta; class Magnoliopsida; order Solanales; family Solanaceae; genus Nicotiana; species Nicotiana obtusifolia. Next base: position 15,560 of record MCJB01050662.1, on the reverse strand, counting down.
TTCAATTACCACTCGAAAATTTGACTATTTTTGAATTTCACCCGCAGGCAGGGTAAAGAATTTTTCATATTAATTAGCAAATAATCTGCCTTATTTTAACACCCTTTGGTTCCTTTTTTGCATGATTTATTGGGGGTTTTAGGTATTGATTTGTTGAGAAAGTGTTTCTATCTTGATTTACTTTTCAATAACAATGACAATTTTCATGTAAACATTTTCAAGACTAGCAAGTAGAATATTGATTTGGATTTGCGCAACTGTAGTACAACCAATTTTAATTTTCTTAATTTATATTTATGTCAATTTCTGGATTTCAATTTGTTTCCTTTTTCTAAAAAATTATATATGCAGCTGGTAGTGGAAGAGATGAATATATTGACCACAGTTTTCCTCCGTTACGACAATGAGAAAATCTACTATCCCAATGCAGTTTTGATCACAAAGCCAATTAGCAACTTCTACAGAAGCCCTGAAATGTGCGACTCCATTTCTTTTGATATTGATACCAACACTTCTATGGACACCATCATTGCCCTCAAAAAGGCCATTCAACTGTAAGAACTCTTGTGCCCTACCCCACGTCCCTTTATATAATTAGTAATCGGCCGATACTTGGTATGACCCACCAACACAACATGATGGTAATTTTATCTATTAAGGCGGCAGATAATAAGAAATTATTTAATACCTATTGTTTTCTTGTCTATCATGAGATTTGAACATGGGACCCTCATATATGTTTTTTTAATTACTTTGTTAACCATTAGGTTATTGGTTGTAGTTTTGTGATTTTTCTTATCTATATATCTATGTTTAATGTTGAAATACTGGTTCAGCTAAACCCAAGAAAACTAGCTATATTCGTTTCTAAACTTATCTTATTTCAGGCTACTAATCCTACTTTTTATAAATAATTATCTATAATTATCTATTAGTTAACCTGCTTAACGTCTTCTTGTTTTCTCGAAGTCTCCTAAACATTAGGTGGTCGTTTGGTTAACAGGATAAGGATATTAATCCTGATATAAAATTAGGGATTATAGTTATTTCGTATTTAGTTGTGATTATTTGTTAATATCGCTATAAATTTTATACCAAATAATGATATTAGCTATCCCATACAGAATGTGGGACTAGATTATTTCACGGAATATCCCAGAATTATAATTCCATGGAATATCCCTGAACTGAACCAAACAATACCTGATGTTTAAAAGCACCATTGTCTAGGACGACTGCAAATTTTTTCTTTTTCTTTGTTTTTTTTTTCTTGGAATAATTCAGGTTCATTTATATAACTCCTCAAATCAACATAATGATCATGTGTTTGTGTTTACTAAAATATATTAGGTACATAGAGAGCAAGCCAAAGTATTGGAATCCAAAACACTCAGTGATAGTGAAAGGAATAGAGAATGTGCACACAATGGGAATGGCTCTATGTGTTCAACATACCATTAACCATCAGAATTATGGGGATAGAAGCAACAGGATCACAGAGCTCATCCTTGAGTTGAAGAAGATCTTTGAGAGCCATAACATCAAGTACTCAGTTCTCCCTCAACAACTCCATCTTCCCCAATTGAACATGACCAATTTCAGAAATGTGCCATTACACACTTGATCTTATTTGCTTTGATCTATAGCAAGAATTTGATTAAGGAAGCTAATTAATTAAGACAGGTTTGTAAAGTGCAACAATATAATGTCTCTTCTTTCTGCAAGATAAAACATGCTATTTGTAGTGTGTTTGTTTAATTTTCCTTGTCAATTCTATTTCAATATTGTTGTATTCGTGCTTTATTTCATGACAAAGTATATTGTTTAACCTAGTTGTGGCATTGAGCTTCTTTTTTCTTAACCCTTTTTGACTTGTACAAGTAATGCCCTAACTCCAAGATAAAGTGCAAAAAGAAAAATGACATTTTCACTTAACAATGTTTGTTTTTAGTTAATAAGAGCATACTCCATTGAGTACTGATGATACGAATTAATCCACGAAGATTCAAGGAACGGATTATGAATTTAATCAACCCCAAGAACACTATGAAGACCGATGGGGATTGGGGAAGCACAAATAAAGGATATTTAGAATAGAGATTAGGGATGAAATTAACAAGCACACGAGTGTTAATTAGTTGGACACTTAATCATCATATCATATTATACTAAAAGTGAGAAGCTCTGTCACGACTAGGAATCCCAACATCGGGGTCATAATAGCACCTAACATCTACTTGCTAGGCAAGCCGACGTAAAACCGAAAATTAACTGATTTTAACAATTTATAACAAGATATTAACAATAAAAATGATATAAGTCTGAAGTATAGTAAAATAATATGGAACAGCGAAGTCTAAACATAACCCAGAAGCTGGTGTCACGAGTATATGAACGTCTAGAGTGCTACAAATATGGTCCGAATAAAATACACTGTTTTAAAACTCAATAAAATAGTAAAGATAGGAGGGAAGGGGACTTCAGGGCTGCAGACGCTGTACAGCTGTACCTCAAGTCTCCATCAGCGATTGAATCCGAGAGAAAGCTACTGAACGCCACTAGGACAAACTCCGGTATCTGCACAAAGAAGTGCAGAGTGTATTATGAGTACAACCGACCCCATGTACTCTATAAATGCCGAGCCTACCCCCGACGAAGTAGTGACGAGGTTAAAATGGGCCACTTACAATAACTTATACGCAGTAATAATGATAATAATACGAAATGAAGTAAAGCAATTAACTTGTGAAATGAAATCAAACCCCACTATCAGAGAACCCAGAATAACAAGTCTTGTAATCTCATATAAAAATGTTGAAACCAACACAACCATAACAATAAGTACAACACACACAATCCGTTGCGGAGCGCAACCAGATCCTACTAAATCATCCTTTATCAATCAAGTATCACGTATACAATTCATTGCGGCGCGCAATCCGATCCCACCATATCATTATTTATCAATATTAAGTTCTACATATACAATCCATTGCAGCGCGCAACCCGATCCCACTTTATCTTCATTTATCAACATCAAGTATCTACCTTTATTCCAGCATTTTAATTCATTGTCTTATAATTTCTGTTGCAGCGTGCAATCCGATCCCCAAACAATTTCAATTAATATAAACAATCCAATAACTCAATTTACAAAAATTTCTACATCAAAGAGTAAAAGTACAAGGAAATAAAAGACCACATAATAGTAAAAGAATCTTTAAAATTCGAAGTTTCTACTTTACAATTTTATCGGTGTCTAACAAACTCAACGACTCACGTAATGAAACTACATCTTAGAATGCAACAAATATTACAAAGATAATAAAGCAAGTAAAGCATGCGACGATCAACGTGTGCAAGAAAAACAATTAAGGAAAGTAACAAATAAGCACGGAGTCATGGAAGGGGCGAACAATCTAATACAAGAATAATTAAATGACTAATAACAATTTACAGCATAAAAATCAAATAAAGCATGTAACAATTAAGGCATGAAGTAAGACAATTCATGAAATAACGAGAAACATGGAAACAAATATCTTGACAACGTATATACACTCGTCACTTCATATATATGCTATTTTCTCACATAATCCATACAACACATAGTTCAAAAATTCCTAATTCCCTTAAGTAAACGTTAGATCCAACACTTACCTCACTCCGTAATCAAATCAAAGCTCTAACGGGGCCTTTCCTCTAGAATTAGCCTTCAAACTAATCGAATCTAACAAAATATAGTTCAAACAATTCAAAATAAGCTTTAGAAACTATCCATGAGTGAAGAAGATTCAATCTTTAATGATTTCGAAAAACGTCAACAAAAGTCAACCCCGAGCCCACTGGTTACAATCGAAGATTCATAATAAAACCCTTACCCATTCACTCCCGAGCTTGATTATGTGATTAGTTCCGAAATTCAATCTCAATTTGAGGTCTAAATCTCAATTTCTAAAAATTTTCAATTTTTGCCTAAATCCCTAACTTCTACCATGAAAAAGCATAGATTAAAGGTTAGAAATCAATGGATATTTATGAAAATGGAATAAAACAAGCTAAAATCTACTGACTTATGAAGTGGGGATGAAAAGTCTCTTCAAAATCACTTCTAGGTCGAGCGCAAACTTCGAAATGGTGAAAATTAGGTTAAATCGTGACTTTGGGACATTTAAGTCACCGGGCGTCAGGCCTTCTTCACATTCGCTAAGGGTCTGACGCGAACGCGAAGAGCAGCGGCCCAAGTGGACTACGTGTTCGTGATGGTTTGTCCCCCCCCCCCTGCTATCGTGTTCGCGAGTCTAGGCTCGCGTTCGCGTAAAACAAACCCTTGCCTCGCCCAAAATCCCTTACCCATCACGTTCGCGAGTGAAGGATCGTGTTTGCTAAGTTTATTCCCTCCGATGCTTCACGTTCTCGTAGAAGAAAAATCACCCCAGCCCAAGTTAGCCTTCGCGATAGCGAGAGAAGCTTCACGATCGCGAAGAACAACACACCAGACATCAACAACAGTGAAAACCAGCAACCTTCTAAGTCCAAAATCGAACCGTAGCCTATCCAAAATACATCTGAGACCCTCGGGCTCAAAACCAAACATGTACACAAGTGTAATAACATCATACGCGTGATGAAACAAATAACACCTAGAAATACGAATGGAACATCAAAATGTATGAAATTTTGAATGAAACTTAAGAACTTCCAAATTTATAATCGAGTGTCCGAATCATGCCAAATCAACTCCGTTTTGAACCAAATTTTGCAGACAAGTCAATAATAGTAAAATGAGCCTAACCAAGTCCTGGAACCAAAATCCAAATCCGCTAGTTATAAAGTCAACCTACGGTCAAATTTCAAAATTCTTTAAACTTTCAAATTACTAGTTTTCAAAAAATTACATAAAATCAAGTTAGGGACTTCGAAATTCAATTGTGGGCATACGCCCAAGTTCCAAATTACGATTCGGACCACTGGGATTGTCAAAATACTGATCCGGGTCCGTTTACACAAAATATTGATCGTAGTCAACTCAAATAAGTTTAAGGCAAAAATTCACATTTTCTTTAATTTTTCACATAAAGACTTTCAGGAACAAGACACGGACTGCACATGAAAATTGAGGAACGTTAAATGGAGCTAATCGAGGTCTTGGAACACGAAAATAAAGGTTAAAACTCAAAATGGCCTATCAGGTCATCACATTCTCCACCTCTAAAACAAACTTTCATCCTCGAACAGACATGGAAAGGTACCTGGACTAGTGAAAAAGTGTGGGTATCTGCTCCACATATCGGACTCAGACTCCCATGTGGCTACCTCGATCGGCTGATCTCTCCACTGCACTCTAACAGAAGGATAACTTTTAGACCTTAACTTTCGGACCTGCCATGCTAGAATGGCCACCGGCTCCTCCTGGTAAGTCAAATCCTTTTCATATTGGACTAAGCTGGAATCTAATACATGGGATAGATCGTCGTGATACTTCCGGAGCATAGAGACATGGAACACCAGGTGAATTACTGGTAAGCTAGGTGGCAGTGCAAGCTTGTAGGCCACCTCACCAACTCTATCAAGAATCTCAAAGGGTCCGATATACCTAGGGCTCAACTTGCCCTTCTTCCCGAACCTCATCACACCCTTCACGGGTGAAACCCGGAGCAGAAATAAAGCTATGCAAAGTCAATCCTGAATCATCTCGACCTGTTCCAAGGCATTCCGGACCAAATCGGTATCCAACAACCGAGCCTCTCACGGCTCAAACCAACCAACTGGCGAACGACACTGCCTCCCATATAATGCCTCACAGGGAGCCATCTGAATACTCAATTGGTAGCTGTTGTTGTAGGCAAACTCCGCAAGAGGTAGGAACTGATCCCAAGAACCCCAAACTCCATAGCGCAAGCGCGAAGCATATCCTCCAATATCTAAATTGTGCGCTCGGACTGTCTATCCGTCTGGGGGTGAAATATTGTACTTAACTCAACCCGTGTGCCTAATTCAGGTTGTACTGCCCTCCAGAAGTGCAATGTGAACCGCGTATCCCGATAAAAAATGATGGACACCGGCACACCGTTAAGACAAATGATCTCGCGGATATAGATCTCAGCCAATCGCTCTGAAGAATAGGTAACTGCTACTAGAATGAAATGTGCCAACTTGGTCAATCTGTCCACAATGACCCATACTGCGTCAAATTTCTTTGAAGTCCGTGGGAGCCCAACAACAAAATCCATGGTAATACGCTCCTACTTTCACTCGGGAATCTCAAGCTCCTGAAGTAAACCACCAGACCTCTAATACTCTTACTTTACTTGCCAACAATTCAAACACCAAGCCACATATGCAACTATATCTGCCTTCATTCTTATCCACCAATAATGCTGTCTCAAATCCTGATACATCTTGGCGGCACCCGGATGAATGGAATACCGCGAACTGTGGGCCTCCTCAAGAATCAACTCACGAAGCCCATCCACATTGGGCACACAAATCCGACCCTGCATCCACAACACCTCTCCATCTCCAATATTAACCTGCTTAGCACCATCGTGTCGCACCATATCCTTAAAGATAAGCAAATGCGGGGTCGTCATACTGATGCTCTCTGATGCGCTCATACAAAGAAGACCGAGAGACCGTGCAAGCTAGAACCCCACTAGGCTCCAAGATATCTAACCTCACAAATTGATTGGCCAAGGCCTGAATAGCTGATGCTAGCGGCCTCTCACCAACTGGAATATACACAAGGCTACTCATTCTTATAGCCGTTCTAATCAAGGCATCACCCACCACATTGGCCTTCTCGGGGATGATACAAAATGGTGATATCATAGTCTTTCAATAGCTCCAACCACCTCCGCTGCCTCAAGTTGATATCCCTTTACTTGAAAAAATACTATAGACTCGGATGATTTGTGAACACCTCACATGACACGCTATAGAGTTAACGCATCCAAATCTTCAGTGCATGAACAATGGCTGCCAACTCTAAGTCATGAACATGATAATTCTTCTCATGAACCTTCAATTACTGCAAAGCGTATGCAATCACCCTGCCATCTTGCATCAATACTGCACCGAGCCTAACACGCGATACATCATAATATACCGTGTAGGATCCTGAACCTGTGGGCTACACCAATACTGGGTTGTAGCCAAGGCTGTGTTGAGCTTCTGAAAGCTCAATTCACACTCATCGGACCACCTGAATGGAGCACTCTTCTGGGTCAATCTAGTCAATAAGGCTGATATGGATGAAAACCCCCACGAACCAGTGATAATAACCCGCCAAACCCAGGAAATTCTGAATCTCTGTAGCTGAAGTAGGTCTGGGCCAGTTTTGAATCGCCTCAATCTTCTTACGATCCACTTTTATGCCCTCGGCCGATACGAATTGCCTTAAAAAGGCGATCAAGTCCAACCAAAATTCACACTTTGAAAACTTAGCATATAATTGACTATCTCTCAGAGACTGAAGTAAAAATCGAAGGCGATGCTCATGCTCCTCTCGACTACGGGAATAGATCAAGATATCATTAATGAATACGATCACAAAAGAATCAAAATAGGGCTTAAATACCTAGTTCATCAAATCCATAAATGCTGCTAGGACATTTGTCAACCCAAATGACATCACTAGGAACTCATAATGCCCATACCAAATTAGAAAATCTGTCTTAGGGATACCCGATGCCCTAATATTTAGCTGATGGTAGCAAGACCTCAAATCAATATTCGAAAACACTTTGGCACCCTGAAGCTGATCAAATAAGTCATCAATCCTCGACAACGGATACTTGTTCTTATTGGTAACTTTCAACTGCCAAGATCCATACACATCCTCATCGAACCATCATTCTTTTTCACGAACAACACGGGCACACCCCAAGGTGAGACACTAGGTCTAATGAACCCCTTATCAAGTAAATCTTGGAACCGATCCTTCAGTTCCTTCAACTCAGGCGGGCCCATACGATATGGTGGAATAAAAATGGGATGAGTGCCCGGAGCCAAATCAATATAGAAGTCAATATCTCTGTCTGGTGGCATCCCCAACAGATCTGCAAGAAACACCTCTGGAAACTTACGCAAAACTGGTACCGAATCCATGGAAGGAACCTCTGCACTAGAATCACGAATATTGGCCAAATAAGCTAGACATCCCTTCTCGACCATATGTCGAGCCTTCACATAAGAAATAACCATGCTAGTAGAATGGCCAAGAGTCCCTCTCCACTCTAATCGAGCCAACCCCAACATGGCTTAGGTCATCGTCTTGGCGTGACAATCCAATATATCATGATAAGGTGACATCCATTCCTTGCCCAAAATAACATCAAAGTTTACCATATCAAGAAATAGGAGATCTACACTAGTCTCAAGACTTCTAATAGTAATCATACACGAGCTATAGACACGGTCTTCAACAATAGAATCTCCCATAGGCGTGGACACATACACTTGAGCACTCAAAGAATCATGAGACACAACCAGATATAAAGCACTATAGGATGACATGTAGGAATTATAGAGCTCGGATCAAATATAACTGAAGAATCTCTATGGAAAACTTGAACAATAACGGCGTCAGATGACTCAGCCTTAAGTCTAGTTGGGAATGCATAAAAATAGGGCTTGGCCCCACCACCCTGACCTCCGCCTCTCGAACGGCCTCTAGCTGGCTGGCCTCCACCTCCAACGGCCAGACCTCCATCTCTAATGGGTTGACCTCCACCTCTGGCAACCGGACCCCACCTCTAGCTGGTTGAGTAGAAGGTGAAGCAACCACTGCTGGAACCATGGCACGAGACCTCTATTGTGGCATGCTGCTCAACGATCTAGGATAGTACCTCCTGATGTGACCTGTACTCCCACACTTAAAACACCCTCTTAGTTATTATGGCTGTTGAAGCTGAGACTGACCCAAACGGGCCGGATAACCACTGTGGTAGCTTTGAATCAGTGGTGCACTAATAGGAGCCTATGGTGCACTATAGGCTAGCTGCCCAGGAAGAGAAACATAAGGACCACGACTACCTGAAGCACCGTGGGATGCCTGAAGTGCTGACTGAAATGGCCTGGGAAGATGGCCTCTTCCCAGTACCCTTTCCTCCAGATGAGGCGCCACTGAAATCTCTAAAATGACGAGGCCTCTTATCTGATACCGACCCCCTCTCCTGACCACAAACCATCTCGATTCGTCTAGCAATCTTATGATCCTCTTAAAAGAAATATTATCTCTAGTCTCCTTGGCCATCTGTAGTCTGATACTGAAATGAGCCCATCAATTAATCTCCTCATTCTCTCTCTCTCTCAGTAGGGATCAAGATAATAACATGGCAAGCTAGGTCCACAAATCGAGTCTCATACTAGGTAACAGTCATGTCACCCTGCTAAAGGCACTAAAACGGCCTTCGATACTCCTCTCTCAAAGTGAAAATAATGAACTTCTCTAGAAATAGCTAGGAAAACTGATCCTAGTTAAGTGAAGACGAACCAGCTGTTCTAGCTGTTCTGGTCAACACATAATCTCTCCATCATCTCTTGGAAAAACCGGTCATCTAGAACACTGTAAAGTCGACCCCATTGGTCTCAGCAATACTCCCATGTTGCACAACACCTCGTGGAAACAATCCAAGTAATTCTTTGGGTCCTCAGAAGGTGCGCAACTGAAATGAACAGGAAAGAGCTTGGTAAACTTATCCATTCTCATCAACGTCTCAGAAGAAATAGCGGGCCAGTCCTCGACCTGTGTCGCAACAACCGGATGAACTACCCCAACTGGTTGGGTTGCTGGAGACTGATATAGCGGAGCCATCTACTCTGGAGTGTGAGTAGCAGGAATATGTGCTCCTTCCCTAGCCTGAGAGACGGCTGGTGCCACCGAAAATGCACTGGTCTGGGCCTCACTCTCCATAAGGCCCACCAAGTAGACTAGAGCGTCCTGAAGCACTAAAGTGGCAATGAATCCCTCGGGGACATGAGCTGGTCCGACAGGTACGATCTTAGCTGGAATGTCCTCCTCATGATCAATCCGAGGCTCCACTACGGGTGCTGCTGCTCGAGCTCTAGGTTGAGCTCTGCCTTTGTCTCAGCCTTTGGCTCAACCTCAGCCTCTGGCCCTAGTAGTAGCCGCAACAGGGGGGATCTGGCTCCTGCCCGGCTGTAGATACTGTGCGTTTTCTCATCATCTGCGAGAGAGCAAGAATGGAATGATTCAAACATCAATGATAGAACAAAATCACATGATAAGGAAAGAAAGAAGTGAAATTTTTCCTAAAACTCCATAGCATCTGGAAGATAAGTACAAACATCTCCGTACCGATCCTCCAGACTCTACTAAGCTTGCTCATGACTCGTGAGACCTAGGCAACCTAGTGCTCTAATACCAACTTGTCACGAGTCGGAATCCCAACCTTGGGGTCATTAAGGGCCTAACATCTACTTGCCAGGCAAGCCGACGTGGAACATAATTAACTGATTTTAACAATTTATAAGTAGATATTAACAATAAAAATGATATAAGTCTGAAATATAGTAAAATAATACGGAACAGCAAAGTCTAAACATAACCCAGAAGTCGGTGTCACGAGTACATGAACATTTAGAACACTACAAACATGGTCTGAGTAAAATACACTGTTTTAAAACTCAATAAAACAATAAAGATAGGAGGGAAGGGGACTTCAGGGCTGCGGATGCCGTACAGCTGTTCCTCAAGTCTCCATCAGCGACTGAATCCGAGAGAAAGCTACCGAACGCCGCTAGGACAAACTCTGATATTTGCAAAAGAAGTGCAGAGTGTAATATGAGTACAACCGACCCCATGTACTCTGTAAGTGCCAAGCCTAATGATCCACTCAAATTACACCTTAATAATAGTGTAAGCGATCGATGTCAAATATAGTAACCCAACGAGGTTGGGGTCGAATCCCACAGGGAATAGGCGTGAAACGAGTATCTGATTAATCTAATATTTCACTTAGCCTTAATTCGATCAAGTAACAAAATAAAATAAATTGATGTTGAGTACGTAAAGAAAATTAAACTAATAATTGCAGATTAAAAAGAATAATTGAATAAATTTATGAAGTTGAGATACTAAGGTTATGCCCCCCTAATGTAGTAGAATGTATTGACATTGATATTAACTTCCGCTCTTGATATGCAATTGGTTCTTAATAGCGTGATATCCGATATTTTCCAATATTTGGATAATGTATCCTCTTATGATTCTCCCGAATACATTAGAGTCGAAATTACGAATACCCAATCTTTTGCCAACTTAAAATCCTCTTATTCCTAAGTGATTTTGTCAAACAAGGGTTAACGCCTTGAATCGTCATTACTTATTTCTACCAAACCCTACCTTCCCTTTTCCAAGGTTAAATAGCATAAATTGGCACCCGTTAATGTTTGCAACCACTAACGATTTAATTATGAACGAGAAATAAATAAACATCAAGATCCTTTCGAAATTGGAAGCAATATTAATTATTCAATAACATTCCACCCATTTAGGGTTCACAACCTTAGTATTAAAATTTAGCTACACATATTTAAAACTAAAGAACAAATAATAAAAGTTGAATTCATCTTACAAAAATATGGGTTCCCAAGTTTTGATCACCCAAATATCTCTCCCCAGTTGAAATTAACCAAAAGCACTATTTTGTACTATGAAATCTGACAAGTCCCCTTGCACATAACCCTAGAGAGGCTATTTATAGAGGCCCAAAAACATAGGCGAATTGGAATAACTGCTGGGCCGACTTAGTCTTCTGCGCTCGCATTCCTGTCGCATAACAGGAATGCGGTCCGCAGAAATGGCATCTTGTATCGCAGACTGCACCAGTACTTCTCCTTCCTATCGCATTTCAGAATGCGAACCGCAGATTGATTCTGCGATCACAGAATGCTATCGCTATTCCCTTCGATTTTTCACCTAAAACTCTGTCTGCATCTGTGATGAGAATGCGATTCGCATTTACCTTCTGCGATCGCATTGTTGACAATGTTCTTTTTTAATTTAGGCTTGAAGTTCTGCCTGTCTTTGCGATCATAGTTCCAATTCTGCGACTCGCATATTCACTTTGCGGTCGCAGAATTACTTCTGTTGTATTGTTGACCTCTTTTCTTACCTTTGAACGGCTTTTGGCCTTCTTTTTACGCTTTTGGGTTTCTTTCATCCATGTACTAAAACTACACGAAAACTAAGTAAATATCATGATAATTAGCAAGTGGAACAAGCAGTCTCTAATAAAATAGTATGAATATGTGCCGAAATTTCCCGGCACATCAACACCCCCAACTTAAGCTCTTGCTTGTCCTCAAGCAATTACCACAACTCTAACCTAACTAATGCTCTACCTATCAAATATAACGCAACATTGACCAAGGACAGTGTTTGTTGATAACATCGCAAGTATAACCATCTTTTACTGTACCCTCTTTGAATCATAAAAATGCCTCAAAGAACAACCAATCAATTAGTGAGCTTTTGAGCCTCAACAAAGTAACTAAATGCTATTTTCAGCTGAATCAACTTATGCTTTGACTCCAAGCTCAACTAGCTATCAACCTAGCAGTGTATGTGCCCTCACCAAAAAGAAAGTCCCATTCGCACAGTATTTGTCATGGAATAAATCAAGGGACAGAAATACTAACATCACTCTCTCTCTGAATAGAAGTTCAAATGTCATCACCTGCTATACCATAGGCTTGCCCTTAATTTAATTCATCACCTATTCATAAGAACGCTTTAGTTAAAGATCACATAAGGACTTTATAAGCTTGTAATGTCGGTTTAAGGAAGGGTAGGATATGAATTTAGACAATAGTGGCTACTTCCTCCTTGAACACTCATTACTCTCTTTTTCCTTCCAACTTTTTGTTCCTTTGCCTTCATTGGATTTACACTTTCACATTAAAACCTACTCACATACCCCTTTATTTCATTCCCTTCTGTATACCACTTGCATTGACTATTTCTTTCTTTCTTTTGATTTCACACTTGTGGTATCTATTTATTCATAAACTTCCTTCTTTTTTTTTTTTTTTTGAAGCTTCATAGATTTACAAGAGCTTTTGAGGTATGGAGTCTCATGATTTTACCCCTTTTCATTATTGATATCCCACCCCCAACTTAATCTTTTATCAACACTCTCAATGCTCAAGGAGGAATGGGTTGAAAAGGAGTCATTTTAATGAATGGATTCAGGTTATAATGTGGAGGCCAACAAAAAGGCTATAAGGCTCAAAATGGGGTACTAGTGATAGTTATAATGCACAGGTTGGCTGAAAAAGAGGCTAGAACGGTTTTATCACTACTCAAAGAAAGCCTAAGATCACTTCTCTAACTTAGCATACATATGATAGGCAACGAAGAACCAACCGGGCAAGTTCTAGATAGCAGCAATGAACACGAGAATTATAAACAATGCTCACACACACCGGCACATCACTGTTTGGCTAATATAGTTCACAACTTTGGAGTGCGCACTTAGTGACTCGAGGCTTTCCTTGTGTTTACAATCACAATTCTAAGTAGCCCTAGAGTTATTGAGCGAGCCTCAACTTCACTAGATTGATTTGGTTCCAGGGTTCTATTCTTCACTTATGGTTTCATACTTGTTTGTTCACCTACATACCGTCCTTGTCAATGTACTTTATATTTAACAGCCTGGTTCTACTATTACACCCTTGAAAAAGAACCCGACAAAAGAAAAAACAAGGGGATTTTTATTGCTACTTTATTGCTAACTAATTAATTACTAACTATTTAATTTTAAAATTTACAATAACATATATACACAACTCAAAAATCATCACTATCAATATATCGAATGCCCTAAGTTCACAATTAAGTTAAAATATACAGACCAAATAAAATATAAGGCACCACCCCCAACTTAATAACATGCATTGTCCCCAATGCAATAAACAACAAGTAAAGGACAAAAAAGGGGCTCCTTGGTGGCGCAGTTGCGCGAAGAGAGTAGCTTATTGTGCTGCCGGTGCTGGTGGAGGAGAATGCGTCCGGTCTGAAGCTGGTGGGGGAGCTGCTGAGCTACTACTGCCATCACCGACCGAAGGAAGTCTCCTTGCGGCCTTGTCTATCAACGAGCGCTCAATGGCAGCTGCAATGTCTGCCTGCTCCTGTTCCTCCTCTGCTGTAGGCAGCATAATTTGTTTTCCTTTTTCTTGTGGAGGAGGAACTGCACCTGCATCAAGCTCTTCACTGGCGTCCTCGGAGTTGTCGTCTTCAGATTCAGATTCTGATATCCCTTCCGAGGTCTCATCATCAGTAGAGGCAATGCGAACTGGAGCAGCAGAAGGCTGAGACACTTTTGGAGTTGGCAGAGGTATGTCCGTCATCAGTGTCGAAAAATCAAGGCCCAAATCAGTCTGGCTAGCACTCGGTTTACCCGCGTTGGGGAGGAGTGAAGAGATGTCGAACTCTGGATTTTGCATTTTCTGAAGGTCTGTCTTTAGTTGCTTGACATCCTCCTGTAACTAGGGTATACCGTCAACCCTTGATTCAAGCTTTGATAACCTCTCTCCAAATTCCAGTTGTTGTTGCAATAGTGGAGTCAAAGTTTGTTTAATCAGGGTAGGCAATGCTTTCAAGAGTTGGGCTAATTTGGAGTTGGTGTGTTGCACAATTAGACCCATTCTTGCAAGTGCCGGCATGTTGGAGACTGGGGGACTTTTGGAGCTGAAGTTGCTGGTGCTTCTGCCGCAGAAGAGGATGCAGGGTCTTGAGGAGCTAAGAGGTTCTGAGCATCAATTTCTTCTATTGTTCTGTGTGCAGGGGCCGATGCATCACTAATACGAGTGATATCAATATCCCTCGTAGATTTCCCAAGTCTATCTTGGTGAGGTAGGAATGGGACATCCACCTCTTGACACAGTGTGGTGATTAGACTTGGGAAAGGGAGTGATGTAGCCTGTTGAATAACCCTGATGCCAATCTCCTGGAATATTAGGCTTCCCACATCAATTGTAACCCCCTTCATAATGCAAGCAATGAGAAGGGCCTTCTCAATGCTAATTTCTATTTCGTTTCTTGAGGGTACGATATGAGAAGTGATGAAACTGAGCCAATATTTGGCTTCCCGTGTGAGATATTCTTTATAAATTTTTCTCCCAGGATTTATCCAGGCTGGGACCCCCTTTGCAATTGTGGATGCTATCCATCCCCTCTCATGCTCCCTGTTGGAGAACCGTGCATCATATTCCTCTGTGCCTGCTTTCCAGTTGGGGAAGAATAACTCGTTGATATGGTTGCTGTCGCAGAACACAGCCTTCCCCCTCACCTGGATAATGCCGGTGAATAATCTGTTGCGCCTGTGATAGGGAGTTCTTGATGCCCCATATGACACATAAAACTCCCGGACCATTGTCTCATTGTACTCCTTTTGGTCCGTGGTGAAGTACTCCCAGTTCCTACTTTTAATGTTCTCCAGGATGTGGGGATAATATTCTGGGAGTCCATTCACGCTTAACTTCTTCTCCGATAGAATTCTCCTCTTTGCAAGCGCCTCCCGAAATAGAGTTCT